>JANAVB010003400.1:37582858-37680426 GCA_029216955.1 Iris pallida | reverse complement strand
CACCTATAAACACATATCGTACTACGAACCGTGCACGAAAACCCACAGTCAATTCTAATATTCTAGTTCTAAATTCATGGTACAGTGGCTAGTTGGGTTAATAATCTAATAATAGTTAATTCTAGAATAATTACTTAAAATATCATTTAACCTAATAATAATCTAAATATAATCTAAATATGCAAGTTTGGCCATCAAAAGTCATGTTTCCAATTTTGGAAACCATGACACGCGAATCGAGACGTGCCGTTGACTATCTAGTCAAATGCTGTAAACTCTAGATTTTGAAAGTGCACCTTGGTAGATTTCAGTGCCACAAGTGCGCTGAAATCTACCGTGATACAAAATCACGCTTTGGTCAAAAGATATCGCCGTTATGGCTAATCGTGACCAAAACGGTGATCAACCGATCAATTCTGAGTTCAACAGAATAACAAAAATTATAGATGAATGAAAAATTTCTAGGAAAAATATATGTCGTAGAGCTCTTTGTTAGCTTTCCGAAACTTTAAACGGTTTGTGATTTCGATTTCTGGTTCTCCCGGTATCTCGAAAACATCGAAATCGTGTCAAGTTTCGGGCAACTAATATTCTACGAATTTTACAGAAATTAAGATTTAAGTTTGATGAAAATAAATTACATATTCAGGAAGTTTACCTCGAGACAAATCCGACAAAAAAAAAACGGCGCGCGAATTCGAGGTCGGGGCTCTCTGCAATCGTCTCGGGAAGTTGAGGAATCACCAAGATCAAACCACAAAGGAGAAGACTATAATTAATTAGGGTTTGTGAATATACATTCATATATAGGAGAGAGAGGAGTTACTTTAGCGGGCACCGACAGGTGGGCCCCCTGGGTGGATGACTGGGTAATTATTTATTTAATCAGAAAATCATTTAAAAATCATTTTAAGTCCAAATAAATCAAAATAAATTGCAGAAAAATTCAGAAAAATTCTAAAAAAATTCTAGAAAATATTTTTAAGTGTCTAGAATCTAAGTAAAATATTTTAACATAAAATATCATCGTGTGACCTCACAGTAAATTTCCAAAGCCTATAAAATATATTTCTATATGTTTTAATTATATAAAATTCCCAAAAATTCTAAAAAAATCAGAAAAATTCTAAAATATTTTAGAAATATTTTTAGTCATTTAGAGCCCGAATGAAAATATTTGGTCCAGAAATACCCCGTATGACCTGACAGTAAATCCTGAAAGTTCTTAAAAATAATAAAACCTTAAATATTAAATACCTAAAAATATCCAAAAATTGTAGAAAAATATAAAATAGCTAAATAATACATAATAAGCTATCTAGAGGTCATATGACCTGATATGGTCATAGTCCACCTACAAGCTTTGGCATGACTCCCAATGACCATAAATTAATCATAAACAAATAAAATTAAAAATTAAAAATTTGGGAAGTGGGCTTACAGTCTAACCCTACTGGTTTTTTTGGCCAGATATGGTAGAGTAGTCCGCGGATCTTCCGTACCTTCTACTCGATGGTGACCACCCGGAGCACCAGGGTGCCTGAGTGAATTTTCTTTCCTTTACCCACTAGATTCTGTACATATTGTTTTGCGATGTCTAGCCACCGAGCACGTGTTTAGCTCATGTTAGGACATTGACATTTAGCCTACGGACATGACATAATTTGTATATACTAGACTACAACTAGAGCCGATCATGCATGACTTCCACTCTAGTTCTTAATTTACTATTACTAGCTTCATGATCATCTATATATTATAGTTTGGGATATTTTACTGTCTTATATACCAGATGATAATACTTATTGTACTTTATTATTTACTTGTGATTGAGATATCTAGGATTGCTTGACCTATGATTGATTATTGGATTGTAGTTGTAACCCCCATCTCTACAGCTTTGACCATATCTCGGGGTACTGGAGTCCTCTAGTATATGTAACTGGCCTGGTTCGTTCCGACTATCCAGTATTCTAGTTATGGACGTTACAAGTTAATAGGTATAGAATTATGTATATAAATACCTATTTGAGTACGTGTGTGTGTGTGTGTGTGTGTGCGCGCGCGCGCGAAGTATTAACCTGACAAATAAACCATTATCATAAATATACATATACAAATATTTATTCATATACTCTATATATATATATATATATATATATATAGATATATATATATATATATATATATACAAAAAGAAAATATTATTAGTAAAAAAAATAATATAAAATAAGGGGATTACAAGTGCATTTCTTCTCCATCTCATAATCGTTGTTTATATTTATTTTTTGAGATTTAGCCTAGGACAAATGTTTAGCCCGATATTCTGGGAGCTTTTTCCATTGACCTTGGTTGACGTGATTGTATATTCTAGATCATAGCTATTTGTACGATTACGTATGTAGTTATACTCAGCTAATGTACTATTTTAACTTTACTAGCTTTATGATTATGTATGATATAGTTTTTGGGATGCCTTACTGTTTTTTATGTATGATATAATATTGTACTTGTTGCTTTGATTAATTGAGAGTGAGGATTTATCGATCATAGGATTGACGTCATTTGTATGTTAGAATCTTTCCTTGTCTTTTTGATAGTCAGAAACCCCGTACAACGTTCACAAGTACCTCGTGTGGCGTAGCTAAACCTTGATCATCGCCTTCATACTTTTGCTTCATTTCTACAAAATTTTATTAGCAAAATAGTACACTTATACGATATAAATAATACAATTAAACCTTTATAAGTTAATAGCATTGGGACCCAAAAAAGTCTATAAATTGATTGCATATTAAATAATTAATAATTAATAATTTATTGATTATTACTAATTTATTGATTGATTAATAATTTAATAATTTATCGATTAATTAATAACTTACTAAATTATGAAGATATTTTTTATTTTCTTAAATATTGTACATTGTTTTTATTTTATTATTGGGCAAATTACTTTAACTATCCCTATGTTTTACACTTATTACAGAAACTACCCCTACTATGAAACTAATTACGCGGACCACCCCTATAGTTTCTATTTTCTATAAAATATAACACTAACTACCCCTATGTTTTATAAAATTTCTAAATGAGAGGGGTGGTGAGTGTAATTAGTTTCAAATAGGGGTAGTCTCTGTAATACTCATGAAACATAGGGAGGGTTGATGTATTTATTTCTTTATTATTTTACGAACTAACAATTTTATGTATTTGTTTAACCAAATTTTATTATTGCACCATTGTAGAGAAACTTCTATCATTCCTTGGAAGAATTGTGAAGGTCAAATGAAGTGGTTGAGGAATTATGTCACCAACTTGTAGTCTACTACCATCCAACTTTTAATATAACTAGACAAACCACTGTTCTTTGGACCTTGATTATTGTAATGATTACTAATGATGTATTTGTTTGATGAGCAAAGCATCAACAACTCCCAAACTTACCAACATAGTTTATTAAGCTTGACTTTTAATTAATTAATTATCTAACTAAAAGTATCTCATTTTCTATAATGCCCCTGCAGGGGTATTTGGGGAATAGTTCCTTCCCATAAAGGACCAACTTCACACCAAGTGCAAACTACTACACCACACATGAGCTTCTTGAGCTTCGAGAAGTCTGATAAGGACAAGCACCCTCCTTTATATTAACAATAACCTTTTTGGCTTGTCTAGAACTTGTTTATAGACAAAAATATATCCCAAGTCATGTCGATAGAAGTCACTATAATGATGGGGATAGTTTCGCCATTTAACTTTGTAAATATAATTAGTGGGATTTGGAACAATGATGTCTTTCGTAAAGGACAAGCACCCTCCTTTATATTAACAATTGAAAGAATACATACATATTATTATGTAACCCAAAAGGAAATAGAAAAAATGAAAAGTAAGCATATATTACTACATATTTAATGAGGTCTTTTGGTATAGGTCCTTCAAAATCTAAACGTATTTCTTATTTCTTGATAGATTCCTTTTTTAACTCATTATTTGTTTAAAATTTTCTAAATTTTAATTTGAGTTAACTATAAAAAAAATGATAATATACCTTCTAATTTTTCTTCCTAACCCTCTCTAATGGCACAATTATATTTATCGTGACTGCACGAAATACATATTTGATATAGATGAGAATGATTGATTTGGTAATAGATTGGTATATCGAAGAAGAAAGTTCAATTAGACAGTAGAAAAATTGTGATAAGCTTGACAATGATATTGAGAGGTAAATTTATGGTGTGTTTGATTGTAAGGTGAAAAATATGTAGAAAAGAAATTAATTCCATAAAACTATTTTTTTAGGAATTTTTTTTTTCATGAAAAACTTAATTTGGGTGTGTGATTGCCATTATTTTCTACGGAAAATAGTTATTTTCCATGGAAAATAATATTTTTCTATGGGTTGGACAAGTTTCATTTTCCACCATTTTAGATGAAAATATGAAAAATAATAGTTTTTTAGAAAATAATTCCATGGAAAATATAAGCTATCAAACACTACAATTGGTGGAAAATTTGATGAAAATATTTTTCATGTAAAAAAAAGTCAATCAAATACAGCCATAGTGTTAGAGCAGTAGTAAAGCAGAGTTCTTTGTTACGTCAATAGTTTTGTTCAATAATTAAAATTGTACACGAGAAAAAGATTAGAGAGCAAAATTAAATGAGAGATAAACAATAAAAATTATATTTTTTTATTGTATTTGACAACTTTTTCTTAAGTTAAAAAATGTTCCTCTCTTCGGAAAAAAAAAACAAATAAAAAGATTTAGGGAATAAAGGAGAGGTAGAAATTTTAATTGTAGATAAGTAGATTTAAGAGACTTTTTACCCCAGTCACAATGTGATTTTGTTCTTTAGTTCGTCTCTATTGGTAGTTTCCCATATAATACCCCCTTCCAAATGCTTTCTAGACCGAACACTTTGGTCCCCATTAAACAATATTTTAGACCGTCCTAACTGAACAAAAGTTTGGAAAGGGGTCTAAGCAAAGAACAGTCTAAACCAAAACAAAAACAAAAATATATATCCTTGTCTCCATTTGCAAGCTACACTTTCTTAGCCAATTGAAATTTGTTGCATAACAAAAAATAAATAAAGGGTCCGACTATTGACACCCCATCTATTTCTAAGTTGACCCCAATTTCTAAGTACACCCCACCTAAAAATAAATTAACTTATAAAATACTAAGTACACCCCAAATGTTGACAAAAATACCCTTATGACTTAAACCATAGTGTACAACCCCCACATCCCAATTTCTAAGTACACCACATTCCTCTCTATACACAAAATTTTACATTCACCCCACTCTCCTCTCTCCCTACATTCACCCCACTCTCCTCTCTCCCTACATTCTCTCCCATTGTTTTGTCGAACATTTAGGGTTAGAACCCCATTGTTTTGTCGACCATTTAGGGTTAGAACGAAAGAACAGATCGAATTTTTCCCAAAATTTACGGATCTGTTCGACTCTGGTCGGTCGGACACACAGCAATGTGTTCGACTCACGATAGTCGAACACCTTGCTTACTGTTCGACCTGTTTCGGTCGAACAGTACAGATTTGTTCGACCTGTTATGGTCGAACAGTGTGGGTTAGTTCGACTCTTCGAGACCGAACAATACAATTTAAAAAACGTTCGACCAGTACAGGTCGGACAGCTCAAAAAACGTTCGACCTCCCCTCGTCGAACAGTGTAGATTTGTCCGACTTGTTATGGTCGAACAGTCCGCGAATTTTGTTTTCTTCTCAAAATCGAAACAGCCGAATCAATACTTGAAAAAAAAAATTGGTAGGACTTACATTGGGTACGGGAGATCTTCTATCATTACTTTGGCCCTCCATTGTAATTTCTTCAAGCTTCAAATAATGTCTTCTAAGGTTTTGAATTAGTTATTGAAGGGGTGGGATTAGTGAAGGGGTGGGGTCCTATGGCTGTTTGGGTTTGGGTAGAATTAGAAATAGGAAAAGGATAAAGCAGTCATTTCATAATACAACTTAAGTTATGAAAAGAAATTGGGATCAACTTAGAAATAGATGGGGTGTCAATAGTCGAACCCATAAATAAACAAACAAACAACTCCATTTTAGCCACACATCATGTGATGGCAACTACTCATCTTCTGCCAAACTAACTAAGTTCTACTCTTCCAAGAAAATAACTTGTAAAGTTTAGGAGCACAATGCCTGTCACACATGTGGCTATACATGTGATGACAAAGCCTCATTGGTCCATCACTTGCTCATCATCTTGCTTCACCGTTTGGCAATGGTGGGTTGATTGAAATTCCATGGTGGATTTGTTAGTTACAGCTGCTGCTGGTTAATGTAAAAATTAATTCCCTCTTCAATGTCCCGACCGTATTCCTCTCTCAATTCTTGAATATGAAAAATTATTCCAAAGGACAATTAATGTCCAGCCCATTATTCTTCATCCATTTTCATTATTCTCCTTGAATCCTTACACTGTGTTTGGGAACATTTGGGGGGAGGGAGAGGAAAATTTGAGGGGAAGAAAAATGGAGGGGAAAGAAAAGGAGGAAAGTTAATTTTTCCTTCCTTTGTTTGGATGGACAAAAAGTAGGGGAAGGAAAAGTTTAAAAACAATTTTTTATTTGTTTATGGATATAGGTATAATTACTATTTCCTCCTTGGTATTCTCAAATGATGATTTAATTTTAACTTTTGAGGGGTGGTGGGGTAAATTCACTCAAATTCCTCTCATCTCTATCCATTTTCCTCCCACATTTGGGAGAAAAATTTTTTGGTGGGACCCACCTACTTTTTCCTCTCAAATTTTCCTCCCCCATGTTCTCTCCCCCTTTCCAAACACCATCATTTAAAATTTTTCTCTCACTTTCCCCTCAACTTTTTCCTTCCTCCCATTTTCCACCCTTCCCAAACGGTACCTTTAGGTTATGTTTAGCTTTCTATATAATTCCGTTGGTTGCTAGTCTAAGACAAGAAAGAAAAACAAAAGGAGAATTACACTGTTATTTTCTTCTCCTCTCAAAACACACAAAAAATCTCTCCCAAATTTTTGTCTTACTAAAATATTTTCCGTTCTTTGTATCCTCGCTCTGGGCAAAGCTAAGTCAGGATCAATTTCCCGAGTTGTGTGCGACGACGGGATACCGGTAGAGCGGAGGTTTTACCACTAGGAACATCCGAAAAAGTCTGCATATAGACCTGGATTAACTCTTAGACAGTGCGTCGTGCACGACTTTTTTGGAGACCGGTAACTTTAATTTTTTTTATTTTGTTTGCAGATTATTAGAGAAGAAGAGAAATATTTTTCAACAGGATTTACACCTATGTGTCACCTTTTCCAAACTTTTAGTTTCCCTACTTGTATGATAGAAATCCTTAAAATTTGTTCTTTCATTGACATGTGGGCCATATACTTGTATATGACTCACCATATTAAACTGCTAAATTGCTAATCTAAGCCCATACATTAGGGCATGCCTAATGAAATGATCGTTCCTTTGTCTTGTTTGTAAGTTGTTACGGAAAATGACATTTGAAGCTTACTCCTTTATTTTATCAACATTTACAAAGATTTCAATATATTTTTATTTTAAAATTGGTCTTAATTTGTATTAAAGGAGACTACGTAATTAAATTTGTTGAACTATAGTTAAGTGTAACTATCAAAATGTCAAATTTATTATTTATATATTTTTTTTCCATTTTAGTATTATTTTATCTAGTCGAACAAAATTATCATCGAGTCAGATTTTGTAGAAATTATTATTTTTCTCCATTCCACTTGTTATTCTCATCACCTCCACGAGGGACTAGGTGTTTGTATTTTTTTTCAACCTCTCCAATTGTGTAACCATTTGATGAACTCGTGCTCGTTGTTGGATTATGAAATTACTTGTTTCATTCATTGATCAACTTCTTCGTCTTTTTCTTTCTTGAAATTTGAGATGATTAATTTCCTAATGAGCAATTTAGCGTTTAGATTTTGAATTTTATTCTTGCTGATATATTTAATTAGAAAATTTGGACCTTATATTTTTATTTTGTTTTCCTTTTTTCCATTATACTATCTTTCTATCATGTGTTGATTGGTGTCCTTGTACTCATTTTCAGGGTATAATGGAAAAAAGAAAACAAAAAATAAAAATTCAGGATCCAAACATTTTAATTGGACATGTCAAAGCTTAAACTATAAGCTGATAGAAAATCCAGGGTCTAAACACTAATCTGCCCTTACATAATTTAGTTTGATCTAAAAAAATTGGGATTGTTTGTAGTTTATTTTTTCTGTTATGACATTACATCATAATGAGCAATAAAATACAAAACCCATATCCGACCAAATTCATCCAGACCTACACCTAGTCCTTCAAACAGGTCATCCAAATTCTTACCGACTCCGTTGAGACCACCGCCAAGCGCACCGTCGACCACAACCATATCAAGAACTACCCAATTCCTCCACTCAACTGTGCTAAAGAGGTCGGCCTTCAAGCTCAACGAGCAGTGATTGAGCATGAAGACCTCAAGATGTCTGCCCGCTCATCGCTTCCTTCTTCAACCAAAACTCGCTAGCTTCCTCTACAGTAGCATCGATGAAGAGACAGTTGTCGTCGAGCATCTTGTAGTTCCCCTAGCTGTTGACTCGATGGTTGTCACTCCCCGTTTTTGATATTCGTATTTTATTAGGTTTTTTAAATGTATCATATATTTCTATGTTTTATTTATATCATGTACAAACAATGTATTATGTACCACATACTGCATGTACCCGCACCTAATACTTGACCGGTATATCCTATTTAGTTTTCATTCTGTGGGTGTGTCTCGGGAACGTATGAAAGGATCGCCCATAGGGTAATCGATGTGCATAAAATTCAATAATTGGACTTATACAACTTAACTTTGATTTTCGATTTCTTGACGAGATAACTTAACTGGTAGACCACACTAGAGATCATATGAAAATACCATAAACCCGTACTAAGACTCGTAGATAGAACGATGTGTCTTTAAAATCTTAAATTTTGATTTAGTTTTTGAGCCAATGATATACCGACAATATACTAGTGATATCTGCTAGTATATTGCTGGCAATATGTTGAACCAGTCAGAATTGCTGACTGGTCAAACTCTTTACCCATTGGGAAAATGTGTTTCCTTTGAGGGCCCTGATTAGTTAAGGCCTTGGATTACTGTGGTGTCAACCATCCAATAGCCACCCTATCATACACCCCCTCTCTCTCTCTATCTCTCTCTCTCTCTCTCTGTCCTTTCATATTTCTTCTCTCTCATTTGTTTCACTTCTTTCACACCTCTTTACTCTCTTCTTTATTTCTTCTTCCTTGGAGCTAGCTGCTAGTTTAGGAGATCTGTGGTTGTTGAACCCAACTAGGAGGAGAAGTAGTAGAAGATCCCCCTAGCATTTAGAAACCTTGGTCTAAGAAAGTACAACTTGTACACAAAAAGGATAATCCCATATTTTACAATCTTTTATTTATTTCTCTACTTGTTTTATTTGTTGTAATGAGTTCATATAATATGTAGCATGAGCCAATGTTTGGATTTTAGGACTTCTTTGAAGAGTTAGAGTAAATTGACTTTTAGTATAAATCCTTGAATCTTGAAGCATACTTAATTATTTGAGCTAAAACTAATCCTCACTAGTTATATTGATCCTAATTTATGATCCCCTTAAAACCATGATTTATGGACAATTTTTGTGAATTCAGATCAAAATCCCGAGTCCCAAAACCTGTGTCTGTATTGTTTTAGTACTTGAGGTATATCGGTAGTATATCGATGGTATACTTTATGGCCTAAATTTTCCAACAACTGTTTCTGAAAACCAATTTTAAATCATCCCAGATGGGGCCTATTTCCCACAAAACTTCCCTTAGGCCTTGTCATCTGTATTGTAATCAAATCCCTAAGACGTGCCCGAGTTTTACTTTGATTTGTTCCTTGTATTTGTTGGTATTGGATACAGTTTCCAACCTATGTGTAGAATATCCCATAGTATGATGAGCGTTATCCGTATCAGAGAAGCTTATAAGTCGAAGGCAACATAGATGGCTCAAGTTGGAGCACGTATCGAAATATATTAGAAGAGTAGTATTAAAGTCAACAATATATCGTTGATGGGTGTACCATCGGTATACCAGTCTGATAGTTTTTGTTCCAAAATAAAACGACATTTTTGGGTATACCGTTACCAATATACCGATATCGGGACTAAAGGTCAAAATGGGTATTTTTAATATCGTTGGATAGTGATCAATAGTCTAGATCTTTTCAGGATTGGGTACTTTAAATAGGTATTTCTAACCCTAATCCATTATTATAATATCAAAAGGTGAGAACTTGTCACACCATAGTAACATAATACAGATAAAGGGGTGTTGGCCCAATGATTGTATCATATTTTTAATAAGATAAATCGATTAAGTTAGTATTATATTATCACCAATCTTCATGCGATCACTATAGCATGTATATTTATACTTATACATTTTAGTGATATGTACGTATTGTTTTACATATTAGTGATATGAGCTTCTATTATATATCTTAAATTTAATTGAGTTGTGATAATCAAAAGGGGAAGATTGTTAGTCCAATGATCTAACCTTGTTTTTTATTGTGGTTATTAGATTAAGTTTAACACTATGATATCATTAATTTTATGTTATCACTATAGTATTTATGCTTAATCTTAGTATTGTCCTAATGAGCATTACATTTATCATACTTGCTACTCCATATATTGCTTTGTTCGTCTAACATGTATTTGCAGAAAAACAATAAACAAGATTAATATGGACATATACAATAAATTATGATGGGCCAAAGATGATGGTAGCCTACATGACTTCTCTGAATCGCCCAATGACATCTCAGGGGACACGCACTTGGGGGTTCTGTTATACGGTCAGGGATGGGGTCGAGGGAGCAGCGCCCCCCTTAGGGGTTCAGGTAATGCACCTGAAAGGTATTCAGATTTCACAATCTGGGTATCTTTAGACAGCTGCCGCAAAGGAAAATGTCATCATATATCAAGTGAAGAAGCCAACCCATGCTATCATATCGAAAGAAGCCTGCACCTACTATAGTCTATCTAGAGTCTGTAATGAGTCTTAGAAATTATTGTAAACACAAGAAATGGATGGAAAAATTGAAAACTAGATAGAAAATGACCCAGGACCACTCTTGGGCAGTGAGACGGAAGATCCGACAGATCTTCGCGGACCACCGAAGGATGATTAGAATGGACCATATAAAATCTTCTATGAGCTATCAGATTATTAGACGGAAGTATACAGAAGACTGACAGATTTTTTGACTTGTTACCATTTGGATTCCAATGGTAAGATCCTGTCCCATCGGTGATTCCAATGGCTCTATTTGTAGTCATTGCACTATACAGACGGAAGATCCTACTGAAGTCCGCGGATGACCGATGGATCTTTCTACTGTTGGCAGAAAGTTGCTCCTTTGCTCTTTCTCTTACTCTGGTTATAAATAGCTTTGAACCCTGTAGAAGCATGAAAAATTTTCAGCAATGAAGCCCCAAGCGCCCAAGCCAGTAAAGCTCCATGCACCCAAGTCAGTGAAGCTCCATGCGCCCAGTCAGTGGAGCTCCATGCGTCCAGTCAGTGAAGTTCCATGCGTCCAGTCAATGAAGCTCCATGCACACAGTCAGTAAAGTTTCATGCGCCCAGCCAGTGAAGTTTCATGCGCCCAAGACTAGCTCCCCCCGAAAGGAGGGCGCATAGCCTGAGACATGGCTATGCGCCCAAGCTTAACTCAGTCAAAGCCATGATCAAAACGTGCACCGAAGCGCACTGCCACGTCAGTCTCCACGAGCAGTCGTGCACCGAAGCATGCGGCCATGTCAACGCCACGACCAACCCACGATCCCCGCAGCCTGTATGCGCCTACATCCTATGCGCCCAAAGCAGGACTATGCGCCCACATAGAAACCAGCGTGTTTCCTCATGTGGGCGCATAACATCATTCCAGTCCAAGAACGACTATAAAAGGGGGGCCTCATCCCTCTTCAAAAGACAGAACGGAAAGCATTTTCAAGAGCCAAATTGCTGCACTTCTTGCCAATGAGCCGAGAGTTAGCAATTTTCTTAGGTTTCTTCCACTTTTGTAATCGAAGTGTCAACGGAGTAAAGGAGCAACTGTCGCTCCATCGTCCCATTCTCCAGAATTCTTTTTTCGTACTCGGGGATCCTTAGCGCAGGATCTCTCAGGCGTACTCGATTTGTGGTGCCTTGCGCCAATAAAGAAAAGACAACATTTTTCTTCTTTTTTTGTGTGTGTCCATAAAATGGCGACTCTGTTGGGGAATACCTTTTCCTCTGACGAGAAGGTGGTGACGCAATCCGATACCGACAAAGTGGAGAGTACTCAGAAGATGCTGATCGTAAAGTTCGATCAGCAGGCGTTCGAAGAGATGCTCTCGAGGGATAGCTCTACTCCCTCAAAATCAGCGAAGCCGAACAAGTCTCACAAGACTTGGCTTCCGAAGGCTCGCTGTGCATGTTATAGCAGATATGCAACTGGAGGACTCTATCACATGGGCGCATGACTCTGCCACAGAAGCTCCCCAAATGGAGAAGGATTACACCGTTCCGGGCTCTACTAGCCCAGCGACTTCTTCCCTGCACAACCAATAACAAGGTGTTCAACACCCGAGACTTGGTAAAGGAAAACACTACGATGCCAAGAATCGGGGTGTGCGACACTCTGGCCAAATTCGCGAGGCTCACAAACGAAGGAGGCAAAACTGGGAGAAAACAACGCTGCTCTACCAAGCATGCGCTCAATGCCATGCGCCAAAGGGAGTGTTTGGGCGCATAGCCCCAACCAGAGAACACTTCTGTCTTCAGCAGGCTGGGCATCCAAAGCCATGCGCCCAAGGCTATGCGGCCAGGCTCTCTGGATCCATACTATGCGCCCACATCAAGGAGGCTCAGACATGCTGTCAAGGAGCATGCGCCCAAGGCCAGTCTCTAAGGCCTATGCGCCCACAACAAAAAGACAGGCCCCAACCCGTATAGCACGGGGCTGTCTTCAAGGACATCACAGAACTTAGGTGTAGGGGTTGCCCCTGCACATGAACTAAGTCTGGATGCGCCTACTCTCCTTACGAACCCGTATGCAAAGCTCGGCGATGCATGCAACATGGGTTGTAAGACAAAACTCCCTTCCGCTGACTTGCGCGACATGATAAATCATAAGTGTAAAGCGAGGAAGAACATAACAATTCATAGTGAACTTCCGTGCACCAGTATTGTTATCAACTATTGTTGCTCCAAAGCAACAAGAGTGCCTCAGAGAAAGTCCATGTTTCGACGGCTGCACTTCTCTGACGACGAGAAGCCACTATGTGTTTCATCCAACATGGCTTCATGGGGTCCCCCTTATGGAAGCCCCAATCAAGACGGTGGACTACGAACCCCACTTTATCTCTTAGCTCCACGAGAAGAAGAAGGAGAAGTCTACCAACAGATGGCCAACAGGCTGTCACATCGAAGGAGTCTATATGGGCACTCGATCAAAGGCAAGATTTCGTATGGACGATAAAGATTTCCAAGCTGGGGGTAGCATTCCCTCAGAATCTGAAGCGGATGACCCCCACACTGGGGGTAGCCTTCCAGAGGATGATGATCCCTCTGAATCCGATGGCGACTATCTACCTCCTCTACTGAAGATGAAGGACTTATCTACTCGGAGACCGACAATATCATCACCAGTTGTACTGTTTCCTCTGTTCATCATCGCATGCTATCTACATACATGGCGGACGGAGAAAGACCTGAAGAAGCTAGTGACCAGACTAGCAAACGGCTAGAGGGTCTTGAAACAGCATTCGCCAAGATCACTGATATGCTTACCAGTATCATGGCGGTCAAGCTGTCGGGGCTGTTCCTCTACCTCAACAAAACGTCTCGGCCCACGCTAGTCCGGCTCACAGCAATAACCCTCCTTCACTACAAAAGGAGTATCATTCCGTTGCGCCTCCTCCAAATCCTGCAAATACTGGGGGTGGTCTTTCGCCAACGACGTCTGACAACCGTTCAGCAGCCGTTTCCCAACACCTGCTCAACCAACAGGATACAATTAATTCCCTGGTCGTTCGTCTCGACACCATCTCACACAAAGACGAGCTTCAGAAGATGGGAATATCTCAACCGTATCCCCTTGAGTGGGAGAACGCTACTTGCCCTCCTAACTACAAGTCGCTAACGTTGAATTCATTTGACGGGTTAACTTTTCCTCGTCAACATATGACGTACTTCAACATGCAAACTCTGCACTTGCCCAGAGACGATCCGTTCTTGTCGAAGCTGTTTATTAGCACCTTGCAGGGGTAGCCTTTGAATGCTTCTACAGTTTGCCTGACGGATGTATCAATTCATTCAAAGACTTGGAGAGGTTGTTCCTCAACATGTTTTACGAATGCGGCATACATGTTAGTATGTCCACCCTCATCAAGACCAAGCAAAGGAGGACTGAGTCTGTCATCGCCTTCATCGAACGCTTCAGACGGTTAGCACTGAAGATGCCCTTCGGCATACCAGACTCAGAACTTATGGATACTTGTCGATAAAACTTCGTTTCTACGGTGAAGTTTTATCTGGGTATACATAAGTATGATACATGGCCCGCTTTCATTGGGGCTGCTGATGCTGCTGAAAACGATATTCCTAACTTGGAACTACTGGGGTTGAAAACACCCAAATCCGAAGACAAGGGCAAGCATCCTCAAACTATCCCTGTTCGTGGGGGTAAAGGGAAATAAGTCCTGAAGGTCGACACATCAAGCTTCCAATTCTTAGGGCGCCTCCGACAAGCCTAAGGAGACCTTCTTCTTCGACGAAGACGATGTCATTATTATCTTTCACACATTGACGAAAGGTGATAAGCTGACATTGCCTCCACCACGACGTCCTGCAAAGGCGAGCCAACTCAACGATCCCAAGTACTGTCTCTATCATCAATACGTGCATCACTCCACCAAGGACTGCATCGTCCTAAAAAAAGATACAACAGCTTATCGACAGCCAAGTGATCAACCTCGAAGCTGAAGACAAGGTCGTATCTTCTAACATGATCTCTCTTCAGTTTGGTGACTTTCCTCCCACAGAGGTCCCAGACGGCGTGGTTTCGATTCCCAAGGCAATAATGGAAGTCGTCAACCTACCACCAGCTCGCAACTCAACCCTAGTCCCGCTCACAACAGAACGTGGTGAGATCATGTGGGTCCATCCGGACCTTGTACAAGAAGTGACGCAGGGTGTAGTACCTCCCAAAGCAAAAAGGGGCAAGAAGTACAAGTCATGCCATATGGTGTCTTCTCCCATCTACGAGGTTCTATCTGGCGAGACGCGATCGGGGAAGACTTATCTTCGGATGTACGATCCCGCACAAGAAGAAGCAGTACCTTCTCAAGCTCCTGCTGCCCCCATAAGCTCAGAAGCCGGCCCGTCTAAGCCTCCAACTACGGACAAAACCAAGCAGAAGGAGACACGGTTTGACAAGTCTCTGAAAGTGCCAACTCCCGAAGGTATGGATCGGCCCTACAACTTCGACATACTGGCACAGCTAGCCAATACACCTGCCAGGTTGTCTCTGTTCGATCTATTGCGACTCTCCAAAGAAAAAGGAAGGCCTTAAGTGAGGCATTACTACATGCCGACTCTTATCTCGCCGAAGTCAAGGTCCCCGCTGAAGATCCTGTCTCCTGTCCCCACTGCCACAGTACTATGGAAGTGGTGCCCAACATCACCTTCTCACAGGAAGACATGCTACTCAAAAATAATCGTCATGATAGACCCCTGTACTATACAAGGTATATCGGGGCGATTAATCCTCAGCATCATTCCTAGAAGCTTACTTCAGATTCTGGGAATCCCTCTGCACAAGCTATCTACAACCAACACAACTATCATGGCTTTCAATGCTGGTCGAAGCCATCCGCTGGGCAAGATCCGTCTCAAATGCCAGATCGGTGATCTCCGAACGACGGTTTTCTGCTATGTGATCGATGCCAATGTATCCTACAACGTCTTGTTGGGACGTCCATGGATACACGAGAACATGATCGTTCCTTCCATACTTCACCAGTGCTTCAAGTACGTCAATAGCGACGGTGTCGTGAAGACGGAGTTTGCCGATGTCGATCCTTTTAAAGGCATCGAAGCTTACTATGGGGATTCGGTACTTTACCAATCTCAGCCCCCCAAGGATGACGACAACAAAGCTGACAATGAAGCTGAAGCAAGTCCATCCTCCAATGATAGTCTCCTGATTATCCGAGTCAAAGGACGTACTACTCCAAAAAGTACTCCGAAGCCTCTCACAATCTGGATGAAAAAGAAGAATCCTGACAAGGTCAAACCATTGACCATCACTCTCAGCAAGACATCCCGAGAGGAACCTACTGATGCCCGTCCTCCGAATCCTGAAGAATTATCCTACGTGGTGAACTCGGCCAAGACTGTGGCTCCTCTTCCAGAAGATGATCCTCTCAATGAGTATATTAATACTCATAATAATGTACCTTCAGCAGATGATGTTATCTCTGAAGAAGAACTTGCGTATTTCCTTAGTAAAGGTTTATCTTTGAATTACTCCGATGTCTATCAATCTGTAAACCACTACATAGATACGATATACGCTCTAGAGAACGGCATAGGACCACACCTCTGCATGTCGGTCACAACGCCTCACATGCAGAAAAAAGTCTATCTTGAAGATATCCTCTACTTCATTGTTCCAGCCAGAAAGAAGGATGAAGAACTAATCATCTTCGGTCGTATAATTGGCGAGAGAAAGTTCGTTCCAGACTTTACTTCTCCCAAGCACAACACAGAAGCTGACTATGACTTTGGAAAAATACAACTTTTTCGGTATAGTTGGCAGGCTAAGAATATCATCCAGAACATGGATATGACATCAAAAGCGACAAAGGGCTAAACTACGGCTGAGGACGACGGTTGCTAATACGACACTTTGCTCCTCCCGGCAAACCCGAGAACTACTATCAAGGAAGCGGTGTTGGTTTGGGCTATGTCACTCCTCTAACAACTCCCGAAAGATCAGATGATGAAGCAGATCGTTGTTCTCATTCTTCTGATTCCTCCCTCTGGGACTCAGACTCCTGCTTCGGCGACATGTTCAAAGCAACTTTGTCCGTCAACATAGTTTCCGCCGACCAAATTACAGACGATGTCCAATCAATCAAACTCGAACAATGGGCTCAAAAGATGGACACCAGGTGGGAGCTGCGCTTCGAACAACGGGAACTACCTTCCGAAGACGAAGTCATCCAAGTCAATCTAGGAGATGAAGCATCTTTTAAACTAATCTTCATCAGCAAAAGTCTATCTGGCGATGAACGCCAATTCTTATACAGCTTATAAGAGAATACATCAATGTCTTTGCATTGAGCTATGAAGACATGCCAGGCTTGGACCCTAAAGTCGCCATCCACCGCCTGAACATTTCGTCTAAAGCTAAGCCAGTGAAGCAGCAACAACGATGATTCCGACCAGACGTCATGGAAGCCATCGAGAATGAAGTCAAGAAGCTCATTGCCAGTGGATTCATTCGCGAGGAACAACACCCAGACTGGGTTGCCAACATCGTCCCAGTCATGAAAAAGAATGGTAGAGTTCGAGTCTGTATTGACTACCATGATTTAAACTCTGCATGTCCGAAAGACGAGTTCCCTCTACCGATCACTGACGTAATGATCGACAATACTTGCGGCTTTGAGCGGATATCCTTCACGGATGGGTTCTCAGGCTACAACCAAATCAAGATATTCCCCGATAACGAGAAGCACACATCTTTTCAAACACCGTTGGGGGTATACTGCTATACGGTGATGCCCTTCGGATTGAAGAATGCAGGGACGACATACCAGCGAGCCATAAACACAATTTTTTACGATCATTTGTGCAAAACTGTGGAGTGCTACGTAGACGATATCACAGTCAAAAGTTGTCTCAAGGGTAACCACCTCCAAGATTTGAGAACGGTGTTCGAACTAATGCGTGCACACCAACTCAAGATGAATCCAACCAAGTCTTTTCTGGGAGTCTCCAGCGGCAAGTTCCTTGGTTTCGTCATCACTTCAAAGGGTATACATCTGGACCCAGAGAAAGTAAAGGCTATCCTCGACATGCATCCTCCAAGAAACCTCAAAGAGCTACGTGGACTACAAGGAAGGCTAGCCTACATCAGACGATTTATTTCAAACCTCTATGGGAGGTGTCAACCGTTCACCCAGCTCATAAAGAAAGGCGTATCTTTCGCCTAGACTGAACAATGTCAACGCGCATTCGACGACATCAAGGCGTATCTTACAAGCCCTCCAGTATTGGTAGCTCCAATAATGGAGAAGCCCTTCTTACTATATGTCCGCGCTATGGACCACTCCCTTGGCGTCCTATTAGCTCAGAAGAATGAAGGCGGCCATGGACAAGCAATCTAATACCTCAGCCGCACAATGGTGGGTGCCGAGCACAGATACACACCGGAGGAGAAGGAATGCCTTGCACTAGTATTTGCCATCCAGAAGACAGGCCACTATGTGTCTGGGCAGACTATCCACATTATATCTAAAGTCAACCCTCTCAGAATACTCATGACTAAACCGGGCTCTCTCAATTCCCGTTTAGCTACAAGGGCAATGTTGTTGACTCCATACGATATGATCTTCGTTCCTCAGAAGGCAGCAAAAGGCCAAGCATTAGCTGATTTCCTAGCAGCTCATCCGGTGCTGAAGTTGTCCAAACTCTACGATAAAATCTCCGACGAAGTGGTGGAGTCTAACACTGCAACTAAAGAAATCCTCATTTGGCGAATGTTCTTTGATGGCGCATCAAGAACAAGACCCAAAGAAAATATCGTGGCTGGAGTAGGTGTCGTGCTCGTGTCACCTGATCATCTGGTTATATACCGTGCATATTCTCTCGTGGAACCATGCACCAACAACGTGGCCGAATATAATGCTTTATTAATCGGCCTACAACTGGCGAAGCAACTAGGAGTTGACTATCTGGAAGCTTACGGCGATTCTAAGCTAATAGTTAGTCAGGTCCGAGGGGATTATGAAGTTCATCATGAAGATCTTATCCCCTACCACAGAGCAACAATCGAGCTGGCGTCTACTTTCGCTGGATTCTTCATCGAGCACGTGCCTCGACTACAGAATATAGAAGCAGATGCTCTAGCCGGTCTCGCTGCTTCCTTGACCGTTCCAACCAGTACTCAGCAGTCGATCACAGTGTCTGGTCGAGAACTATTATGTATTAAAAATGCCTTGCATATTCATCACAGTTACGTAGCGAAAACAAACGTTGATGTCAAAGACTGGAGATTTCCCTTCATAGACTACGCTGTCTATGGAATCCTCCCCGAGGACCCAAAAGAAGCAGTATCCATCCAAAGACGATCCCTCAGATTTTACTACGACTCAGCTACCAAGATGATGTACCGACGCTCTTACGACGGGCTACTGTTACGATACTTATCAGACACAGAAGCCAAACATGCACTCCGGGAGGCTCACGATGGAGTTTATGGTGCACATCAACCAGGTCCCAAATTACAAGATCGTCTCAAATGAATGGGTTATTACTGGCCCACAATGATAGTAGACGCTGTTGAATATGCAAAGAAGTGTAGAGCTTATCAGTTCCACGCCGATTTCATTCATCAACCTTCGGACTTCCTACACCCGGCGGCAGTATCTTAGCCGTTTGAAGCTTGGGGCATGGACGTCATAGGACCAATCAGCCCGCCATCCTCCAAAGGACATTGGTTCATCCTAGCCATAACCGATTTCTTCTCCAAATGGGCGAAAGCTATTCCGCTCACCGAAGTGAAGACGTCAAACGTGATCAGTTTCATCAAACATCACGTCATCTACCGCTTTGGCCTACCTCGCAGGATCATCCATGATAATGGTCCACAGTTCGCAAGCCATGCGTTCTATCGGTTCTGCAATAAGAATTGAATCCAGAACGTAGCCTCTACTGTCAACAATCCAACGGCTAACGGGCTAGCAGAAGCCTTCAATAAAACCATCATAAAACTTCTCAAGAAGTTCGTGTCTTCAAACAAGCGCGATTGGAACGAGAAGCTCGGTGAATGTCTATGGGCCTATCGTACAACGGTCCAGACTCTAACAGGCAGTACGCCATTCTCTCTGGTTTATGGGAGCAAAGCAGTTCTTCTCCTAGAAATCCAGATTCCTTCTCTTCGAGTAGCCATAGCCAGCGAGCTGACTATTGAAGAAAGCTATCGTCTGCGACTCCAGGAGCTCGAAGCCCTAGACGAAAAATGCTTGTTAGCTCAACAACGCATTGAGCTATACCAAGCACGCCTTTCTAGAGCCTTCAATAAAAAAGTGAAGGAAAGGATCTTCCAAGTCGGCGATCTGGTCTTAGCAGTGAGAAGACCGATGGTCATGACGCACAAAATAAAAAGGAAATTCCAGCCTAAATGGGAAGGTCCTTTCGTCATAGAATCAATGTATTCTAACGGTGCGTACCGGATGACCAAGCCCGATGGTGACTTGCTCATGAAGCCCATCAATGGCAAGTTCCTGAAGAAATACTATGTGTAACCACTTTTACATAATGTTCACATATGTTTAGTCATGTAAATGTACAGTGCGATGTTTATATGATTCGAAAAAACTATCTAACTATTATCCGTATTTCAAGAGTCTTGAATACGCCCCTGGATAATAGGTCCTCTAAATATTTCCCCAATGGAATCATTCCCATTTTGACTCTGTCCAAACTCGGCTTGACGAAAACAAGTCACGTCCCCATTACCTCTGAATTGTTTTCTGATAATTATTTCCCCAGTGGAACGATTAAAGTTTTGCCACGTCCATATAATCTCTGAGCAAAGCATTCATCAAGGATAATCATGTCCCTATTACCTCTGAATTATCTACTCCTCCCTAATGCTATATATCTTTCCACGTCCATATTACTTCTGGTCAGATGTAGAACATCCTCTGCTATTACGTCCATATTACCTCTACTAGCAGCTTCGTTCAACTTATTACCCATATTCGAATCATTCGAATATAAAACGGATAATAGGTCCACATCAAAAATTCTCCAGCAGAATACCCACCATAAATATCCTTGCTACGTCCACATTACCTCTAGCATCGATATTTTACAAAACCACATTCATTTCCGGAAAGATTCTTTATTTTGTACTTAAACGTCTATCAAAAGACGGAAAAAAGGTACAAGATTCGTGACGGCCAAAAAAAAAGAGAATTTACAAAATCTACGGGATACACATGCGATTGATGCTGTCCCTCAGAGCTGCAATCTCGGCCTCAGACTTCACAGCAGCTCGGCACCGTGCCTCTTCCTGACGAATGGCTTCATCTTCAAAGAGGATCAGACTCTGATGCTCCCCCTCCAACTTTGCCAGCTGTTCTTCTAAACAGGCAGAAGTAGTGGCAGTCATGACAGCCTGGGACAAATAATCCTCCTGTTCAGATGTTGTCGCCCTCAAGTCGGCTTCCAACTGGGCAATCTCATTCCTGATTTACGCAATGTGATTGTGCTTCTCAGTAATTTACTCAGCCAGCCTGTTCTTCGAGGCAGCACGGGCCTCACTCGCAGCATTGAACTGGCCATACTGGTCAGCTAGCTCGCCAATCTCCTGGACGAGGGCGTCCTTCCTTGCCTGGATGGTAGGCTTCTCCTCCGCAAGAGCTGTCATCAAAGCGTCATCCTCTGCACGGAACATTGACGTCGGGCTTCGTTGTTTGATGTCTCGGAACCTGGCCACCTGACCCTCTAGGTCATTCAGGACCTTCCTCAAAGTGTTGGCCCGCTCTTCATAGCCAGCTATGCTCTCGAGGGCCGCCACTTGGCACTCTGCAACAGCCTTTACAGGGCCGAAGACGGCATTCCAATTCAGGACCCCAGAAAGCTTCACTTTCAGTACGGAGTAGAAAGCTTTGATAACTTCCTTGGGCCATCTCTTCATCCTCGGTGGAGGTAGTCGGAGAAGGGGCTTGGGAAGTTTCCTCCACTTCAGGAAGAAGTACCTGACAAAAAGTCAAACTTGACAAGAAAATCCATTTCCACCAAAAACTACTCCTGATTATCATATGTCACGTCCATATTACCTCTGATACCGATAGTCTTCCAACTTGACGCCTGTACCCAACCCGAGATGAAAGACACGACGCCAAGATCACAAAACCTATCACGACCATGTTACCTCTGTTAGGTTTTGTTTCAAATCTATTACTCGCACTGCCGGTGTGCCAAAAGGTAATGGGTCCACGAAAGTATCATTCCAATCTATTTGCTCGCATTTCCGGATGCACAAAGGGGCAGTAGGTCCAAACAAAAAAGGAGAGAGGGGGGTTCCCAGCGGGATACCCTTTATACAAATGCTGTATTATTGGCTCTCTAATACAAGCACCACAGATACCACAAGCAAAGAAGGGAGCGAATGTACTCTGTTTATTCAAAATCAGTTACATTCACAGGACTACATCTCATGAGCAAAACAAAAGGTTCTTCATCTCTTCATCTGGATAAGAAGTAAAAGATTACATTGATATCCAAAAGAAGGGAAAATTCGCTACTCATCAGCAACACATAGCTTGGTCAGCTTGGCAGGGCCACGCTTTCGTCAAAAAATAGTTTTATGGCCCTCGAAGGAGGTCATGTTTTACTGCTAAGCAAGCAAACAAGGTTGTTGAACCTTCAAGAAGCTACACGGAGGAGGGCAAATATAGCATGCTAAAACATCTACAAATGATGATCTTCTCTCCTCCATGTTGTGGACGTCGTGGGCCCATTTCTGCAAGAGACCATACCTTCAAAACAACATCTCTAGTGTTGCTTTTTCCTACTTGAAGAACCATGAAAGCAGAACTTTCACGATGACGCCCAACTACCATCCGACTCTTTGAGGTATAAAGGTTCTTCCTACCATCTGAGGAAAACCCTTCCAAAACACGAAGAGTCCTGAGCTCTCTGATGTGTGTGTCAAGTGTTGCATCTTCACCATGCCCAGAATCACCAATACCGGTCCTGGAGAAATTTGCTAGCCAGATCCCTACAGAACATAAAAAGAGGCAGAAATAAAGTCAGACTCAGGAAGCTGCAGAAAAATCTAAGTCCTGAAGACTCCTATGCGCCCAAAGGGACATGCGCCCAAAACAAGACATGTGGGCGCATAACTCTCGGACAATACGTGGGCGCATAACATGCCACTGCTTAGAGGGCGCATAACATGGCAACACGTGGTGCATAGCACACTACAGTGTTGGCGCATGACTTCTGTGGGTGCATAATGATGCTCACAGAAGTATGTTGCCATAGGCGCAAGTGCCCGGGCAGAAGAAAAGTCCGATCGTCGCAAATTAACGCTCGAAACTTTTTTTGAAGCCTGCCCTCCCGCAGAATCAGGTCCTGGACTGCCGAGGACGCTGCCGCAGGAGGAGAGTCACTCGGCGCAATCTCCTTGCCCTTCGCGGATCTCTTGGCGACCTTGAGAGACATGGTTCTCAAAGAAAGAAGACGAAGAGTTTTCTGAAAAATTCAAAGAGAAGGGAATAATGAACTGTCTCTCTCCTTCAGGGCCTATTTATAGGCACAGGCCACTTCCTATGTGCCCACTTGCTGTATGCGTCCATGCGCCCATTGTGTTATATGCGCCCACAATGGCCTATACGTCCACGTGAAGAATCAGCTTCCTGCACACTATGCGACTGTCACTTGCTGATGTGGACGACGCACGAAGGATGGATCTCTTCAAATTTTGCTCCGATGAATCTGTCAGTTCAGATTTCGAGGAAGATCGCAACAGTCGTATCTCTCTGACAGGCTGGCCAAATACTATGTGCCTAAAGGAGAGAACAGTGTTATGCGCCCATTGCATCACGAGAAGACGATCCATGCTTCTTTCAAAGTATTTCGAACTTGTTCAAGTATCAAAAACTTTGAAGGGGGTCTTGTAGAAGCATGAAAATTTTTTAGCAAATGAAGCCCCATGCACCCAAGCCAGTGAAGCTCCATGCCCCCAGTCAGTGAAGCTCCATGCGCCCAGTCAGTAGAGCTTCGTGCGCCCAGTCAGTGTAGTTCCATGCGCCCAGTCAATGAAGCTCCATGCGCCCAGTCAGTGAAGTTTTATATGCCCAGCCAGTGAAGTTTTATGCGCCCAAGACTAGCTCCCCCGAAAGGAGGGCACGTAGCCTGAGACATGGCTATGCGCCCAAGCCTGACTCAATCAAAGCCATGATCAAAACGTGCACCGAAGCGCACGGTCACGTCAGTCTCCACGAGCAGTCGTGTACCGAAGCATGCGGCCACGTCAACGCCATGACCAACCCACGATCCCGTAGCCTGTATGTGCCTGTATCCTATGCGCCCAAAGCAGGACTATGCGCCCACATAGAAACCAGCGTGTTTCCTCATGTGGGCGCATAACATCATTCCAGCCCAAGAACGACTATAAAAGTGGGGCCTCATCCCTCTTCAAAAGACAGAATGGAGAGCATTTTCAAGAGCCAAATTGCTGTACTTCTTGCCAGTGAGTCGAGAGTTAGCAATTTTCTTAGGTTTTCTCCCACTTTTGTAATCGGAGTGTCAACGGAGTAAAGGAGCAACTGCCGCTCGATCTCCATCATCCCATTTTCCAGAATTCTTTTTTTTGTACTCGGGGATCCTCAGCGCAAGATCTCTCAGGCGTACTCGATTTGTGGTGCCTTGCGCCAATAAAAAAAAGATTGCATTTTTTCTTCTTTTTTCTGTGTCCACAAACCCGTTCATTCAAGGTTGGTACTTTGAGTCTAAAAATTTATTTTTTACCAAAGCCTATCCACAACAACTTTACCAAAGCTTTCACTTGTCTATCCATAAATTGTGTTAGAGTGTTCTTGAGTTGCAAAAATAAGATCTTCATCTGAGTTACTATCAGTCGACAAGTGCATAAAAGTTAATAGTATACCCTACGCATAATAGTTGTCCCCTCCCCCCCAATAATATTGTCCAAGTCCTACATAACATGTCTAGTTGGCTGTTGCTATGGCTTCTAGCTCGACACACTAATAGGAGTCACCTCCTATCTGTCGCACGTCCCAAATGTATCGATGGCCAGTGAAATACTCGAGTCTGGGTCCTATATGAAAATTACTCACCTCGTGTAACGCATGTGTCAAGGTCGAAGGAGATATAAAAATACCTCACACTCATAGGGTAGTCTGCTATAACTAGGTCAACATGCATAAAAAAATACAAACAACATAAGCGACTAACTTAGTTGCTCGTACCCAAGTTTAACTTAGACGTGCAGTTATAATAAAATAAACAAATAGAGAAAATAATAACATAAATGTGATATGCTAAAATAAATGTACAAAATCAGAAATCATGCCAACATATACTTGCCTGGAGGTGGTTGAGGAACGAATGATGTCCAGTAAGTAAACTCGTCAAGTAATAGTAGCAACAAAAGTGGAACTAGCGTAAACGTCTCTAGATGATGAAATAGACATTACCAACATTTCTAATAAGCAAGAAAGCTAAAGTAGGCTACTTATAAGTCCAAATTTGGACATAGGCACAAAACCATAATTTTGGGTCAAAACAGTGTCCGCCGGTGGGCCTATTTTGCACCCAAAAATTCAAACCTAAAGATCTCTAAAAGTCAGCAAAGTCTACAAGTCTAGAATGATGATATGAACTCAAAGGTATGCCCAAATTTGGATTCAATGAGCCGAACAAAAAATCGCATGTCGAATAAGATTGTGGGGTCCGCAAAACGAAAATCCGGACAACTATTTCATATTCGGACCAAACATAGGTCACAATACTGTATGTAACACCCAGTTTTCTGAAATTAGAGTATTTTTAAAAATTTATTATTTTTATTATTTATTAGTGGTACTTTAGTCATAATATGATTTTTGGGTGATTTTAGTTAAGTTAAACTATTTCTAAAGTCACGACTTATGACTTTGTGACTTACTAGCAAAATCTTAGTGTAAACCCTAGTTTTTCATAACCTAGAGACTAACCATGATCATGTGAGCCTAGCCATAGGTTTAGAACTTCAAATTAGGACTTTTAGCCTAAAGGGTATTTTGGTAATTTTCTAGGATTTATTTAGAATTATTTGGATTTATGTGTTTTTATTATTATTTAATTATTGATTAGTGTCATGATAGTCTCTAACCAAGTTTAGCCTAATCTAGAGATTAGTTACTAACCTAGAATGATGAGGGGATAGATATTTGCATTGGTTAAAGTAAGGTAAATATCTTGATATTTACTTTATTAGATATTTCCATAAAACATTCAAAATATCAACCCCTTTACATGGAAGTCAACCTTCCTTAGCTTGGAAGCAACCCAAGGACCCCCCCCCCCCCTTGCCATGGCCGGCCAAGGGCACCCCCTAGCACTACCCCCCTTCCTATATTAACCTATCATTCCATTCATGATCAATTTTTACATGAATTAAACCTAGAAAATCCACCACCTTCAAACCTTGATAACTTGATCAATTTTGATCCAAATCACCTCTAGTTTCTTGCATTGGACTCCCCTACACTAGAGGATACTAATTAGGGCCTGCTATCAAGGATTTGTGGAGCTTTGGGCATCACCAAGAGAAGAGGACACCCCCCCTACTTGGTGTTTTCTTGAGTTTTCACTCAAATAGGTAAATAACCATAAACCTAGTTAATACCCTGATTTTTCTTCATAAATGCATGCATATAGGTATACCCCAACTGTAGGCTAAGTTTGGTGAAATTTAGGATTGGTTTGGTGTCCGTATCGGACACGTATCTGTGTTTGAAAACCCTTGTTTGATGAAATGCCACAAAGGATTGGTTTTCGTGTTTTTCCAAAACAAATTACATTTTTGTGTAGCCCTAGACTTGTAGGTTACAACCCAAGTGGACTGAGCACGTTTTCGTGCTGTGTCCGTGTCCAAAATGGACACGAACCCACTGCACGAGCACACGCGTGCATGCCCTGCTACCACACCCTTCGTGCTCACTGCACAGAGCACGTGGACACGCCAAAATTGGTGGACACGAGGGGACAATGTCTGCGAACATGCCCCCAAAATCTCACAACTTCTCGTGTCGTGTCGAGTGAGAAATCTCACTCGCACTGGACACGCACTGCTGTGCACGCGCGCGTTTCAGTCGAAAATTCGACTTAGACACGGCCTTCGTGTCGCGTGGACACGAGTCGAGGACACCTCGTGGTGACACGATCGTGTAGCCCTTTAAGTGGCGAACACGAGGACACGACCACGAGATGTGTCGTGTCCTGTGTCACGAGCACGAGACGTGCAACCGCGTGCACAACGCGGTCTGAACGTGTATATCAGTCGTGTTTTTCACGACTGATACAGGTTTCGTATCGTGTCCAGGAGTGTCGTGGACACGTGTCAGTGTGTGGATCGTGTAGCCCTATATGTGGGCTACACGTGTGCATGACCACGAGACGTGTCGTGTCTCGTGGTGTGTCCACGAGCGTGAGGAACGCGTGCACGACGCTGTGTACGCGTGTGTGTGTATCAGGATTTACCCGATTGGGTTTTTGAGTGATTGGACACATTATTTCGTGTCGTGGTGTCGTGTCAGGCACCTAGGACACTAGGGGACACTGTGGGACACAGTTACCAACCAATGGAATCGAGCCTTAGTTGGGTTTCGTGTGTGAAATTGGGTTTACCTGTTTTCGAATACACAGTGCATATTTTTCCAGATTTTGGATAAATCCCAGTTTTTCAAAAATGAATTTCAAATCTATTTTGATTATGATATATGCATGTATATGTGTATTTCAGTGTATATATATGTAGTATATATGTATGTGCGTGTGTAGGTGAGGTTTGAGTGTATATGGTTGTGTATATTTGTAGTGGTGTATATATATACATATATATGTATATATGTACTGTGTGTGTGTGTTGGGGACTGGTATCCTGGTTCCAAGAAAACTGGAACCCCCCCTTGCTGTGTTCAGCCCCTTCTCTCTCTCTCACTGTCCAGCTCTCTCTCTCTTTCACTCTCTCTCTCACTCTAAGTCTCTCACCCTCTCACTTTCTTCTCCCCCTATATATATGTAATATATATATAAGTTTTATATATATATATATGTATATATATATGATATATAGGGTATATTTGTATATATGTATATATATGATATATTTGTATTAGATTACATTATGTCATTATATATATATATAAGTGAGTGTGATTGTAATATATAGGGTATACATACATATTGATATTGGGTAGTAGATAGATGTGTATATCTATATATATAGATATATATATAAATGACTTCCTAGATATAGGTTATATGAAAACCTATGACAATAGCCTATGGCCAAGTGACTAGCCTAGGGCATTGGGGCTAAACCCAAAATTGACCTAATGGCCCAAAACACTAACTAGTTGACCCTTGTTGACCATTGTTGACCAAAGTCAACTATTGGTCAAACCTTGACCTAATTGACCTAGATTTGACTAGGACTAACCTAAAATGACTAGTTTAACTAGTCTGACCATGTTTGACCTAATTACCTTATTGACTAGTCTTTGTTTGACCAATACCTTAGTTGATCTAAGTTTGACCTAGACTTGACCCAGATTGATCATGTTGACAAGTATTTGACTAGTTTGATTAGAATATTGACCAAGAGTTGACTTTAACCTAGATTTGACTAACCTTGACTTGTTTGACCTTGTTTGACTTTATTTGACTTAGTTTGATTCCCTGTGACCTAGTATGACTTCCTGTGACCCAATTTGACTATTAGAGTTGACCAAGAGTTGACTTTTGACCAGATTGACCTAGAATCATGTAGTATGCATTGTATACTTTATTTTTACCATTGTAGATACATTGTGACTTGTATTGCTCTGATTAGGAGCCATACATCTCTCCTCAGGCAGTATATCCTCTTCAGACATTCAGTTATCAGGCGAGTACATTCTCTGACCATTTCATATTTGCCAGGATTTATATTCTTGCTCTATATTACTTTACTTGATGCTGACACGATTGTTATCACAGATTGGTACTATATGGATCTTTTTATGAGATGTTATCCCCCTCGGGAGCATCAGATACAGCATGTTTGTTGTTTTCACGAATCATCATGTATCTCTATGCTTTCATAGATTCACGAATCGCTTGTGACTCATGTACTCTCATGTTCACAGAGCCTCTCATGAATCTCCCATTTATGGGCTTATCACGAATCTTAACATAACTTGAATGGATCCTTGTGTATTGATTGGGGATAGGGGAGTGGAAATAGTCATGTGGATATTACCCAGTAGCTATAGTCATGAATCACTCTTAGCTGTAGCCATGAATCTCCTATGCCATTTCACATGTCTATATTTTACTCTGACTCACTAGACACTGCTAGTTCTCTATTATAGTAGATATTTCATTACAGTCATCTATTTTGCTACATGTATCTTCCTTCAGCGTTTCCTGTATTTTACTCTATTGCATGCTTTATATTTTCTATCATACTATGCACTGCGTGAGATGTATTGTGCTCGTTCCTGTCCTGACTGGACCTGTTGAAAATATTACAGAGGATGAGGATGAGGCCCTGGTGTCTACCTATTATGGAGCAGGACTAGATGATACTTATGTTGTGGACCCTCAGCAGGATCCACCTGCAGCTGAGGATGTTGCCCCAGTAGTCTAGGCTAGTTTAGCTAGTCAGTCTTTTTCATATTATCTTTTGTCTCACATTCTGAGTTGTATTTTGAGATGTTGAGATGTATAGACTCTTAGACTTATATTGTATTTTGGGTTGACATTCTGGATGTTATGTATCCTAGACACTTAGACTTATTTCATCTATTGTACTGTTCTCTTGAGTTACCATCTGTCTATCTATCTATCTTTCATTCTTCTACCCTAGATGTGATTGAGATTGTTTTCTGTTATGTCACCTCCATTCGGAGAGTATATACTGTACATGTACCTTTATATTGTTAGATGATTGACCTAGGACAGCGTTCTACCACCGACACTGCGGCGTAGGCTGGACGTACCCACTTCTCGTGCCCATACTCTAGGGGGCGGGTCGTGACACGTTTTTAGTGGTGGCCCATGCAGGTCTCGAGTTTATGTAGTGGTATTCGAACTAGAGTACCACTACAGCCTGTGATAGGATTTAAGGAATAGGCTTAGAGAGAGTGGATACTCAATCACAATTAGGAAATTTCCATGGATTTGAATCTACTGATTTTTGTTCAAATCTGTATAATCTATTTCATATTGTCCTTCTTGATACTATCATCCTTGTACCGTTATTGACTTCCTTGTTGATCTGTCTTCAGGATGGTGGAGACACGATCACAGCGACTCGATCCAGGTGACACCACTGAGAGGTCTGCCACCTCTCGTCCAGCTCACCAGGACCCGGGGACCACAGCTCCCCTTACTCCAGCTCATGTGGGAGCTTCTGCCACATTTGGGGGTGCACCTCTACTTATTCGGGGGACCATCCCAGCTACCCCAGACATGCCTCCCCCGCAGTTTCGTCAGCCACAGTTTCAGCAGCACCAGCAGCAGTTCCAGCCACCGATGCCATTTGGATTAGTGGATGCTGCACAGATGTTTTCATACTTCCAGTATTTCCTAGAGACGCAGGAGGCCCAGCAGCAGCGTCATACGACGGAGTTTACCAGGGGCATAGATGAGGTCCATCAGCTGGCTAGAGCGACGGTAGAGAGGTTGGCTGTCCAGCCACAGGGAGGATTGGGACAGCCGCGACAGCAGAGGATTCCGGGAATTCAGGACTTCAAGAAGATGAACCCCAGGGACTTCTTGGGGACAGAGGGGATTCTTTATGCTGATGACTGGATTGAGCACATTGAGGAGTTTTCCGACTGGCGGAGATACCAGCCGGACTACAGATAGAGGCAGCAGCCAGCCAGATGCGGGATCTTGCCCGTACCTGGTATCAGACGGACCCGAGAGTAGGCACTCCAGGGCAGACATGGGGAGCTTTCAAGGAGCTCTTCAAGGAGAAGTTTTTCCCGGATCAGGCAGTCTGTGCCTTGGAGACCCAGTTCGAGAACCTGGTTCAGGGGAACCAGACTGTAGAGGAGTATTCTGGTGAGTTTTGCCGGTTGAGCAGATCCGTGGAGGGCCTTAGCGAGACAGCGAAGGCGAGGAGGTTCAGGAAGGGCTTGGTCAAGGAAGTCAAGTCCTTGACCAAGAGTGACAGGAATGCCACCTTTGAGGAGATTCTGGCAGGAGCGATGGCAGCTGAGGATGATCTTGAGCTGAAGCTCAAGAGGGGCCGTGATACACAGGGAGCAGGCAGCAGTGGAGGTCAGGCCAAGAGGCCTCACTATCAGCATCAGCAGAGGCAGCCACAGCAGTATCAGCAGCCGAGGCAGCAGCAGCAGGCCCCGAGACAGCAGACTACCAGTTGTCCCTACTGTAAGAAACCGGGATATGGATGGGGAGAGTGTAATGCCCCGCTCCGCACGGTGCATTACGCTGAAGCGTTGACTCAACGAGTCGCGTTGACGGAAGGAATGTATCGATGCAAAACAATACGAGAGTTAAGTTGTCCCGAGCAACGCATCAACTTTGTCGATGCGAAGAGTTGCCTTGTCCCGAAAGAATGCATCGAGTTGAATCGATGCGAAGCGCCGCATTGCCCCGAAGGACGAGTGCGTTGAATCGGCTTGAAGATTCTAAGAAATCGAATCGACCAAGGCGCAAGTCCGAATCGTTGAAGTATTGATTTTAGTTGGTTTCGTGTGCAGGTTATACTTTGACGGGAAAATATTAGAGGTCGATCTTTTGCAATATTTAGTAAGGGGTCCGCGAAATCAAATCGTCGCCTTGCGACGGGCCGAGACTTGGGCACGCTAAGGCAAATCGGACGTATAACTCAATGAAGCACGAAGTGCTCGAATGGCTAAGTCAGGAGAGTGGCCGTGCAAACAAGTTATGAAATCGAGCCGCATCGGCTCGGCAAAACGACGAAGGCGTATCGACTCAAGGTGGGAGGATTGACTTCTTTTTACTCCTTCATTCGATAAGTCAAATATATCATTGTATGCTAAAGTTAACCTATCGACGCCACGGGCGTGGCCGATCGGAGATAAATCATAGTGTGAGTCGAACACTAAGTTAGAACAATTGAAATGAAACGTGCATCAATATGCACGAGTCGCTATGGAACATTGGATATCGCTAAGGCGAGCACCTTGGTGCGCAAGCCGTAAGAACATGGGATAACTGTAATCGGCGAGTGCCTCAGTGCACGAACCATACCGTGCCTTTGATGCACGAGTTAGACGGCTAGAACATTAAAAGACAATAGGCGAGCGTCCTAGCGCGCAAGCCCCGAACACTGAATGCTAAGTTATAGAACATGGGGATACGGTCGAAACGTGCCTACGTGCATGGGATAATAAAAGATGGCTTCGTTGCGAGAGAATACAGTTGTGGCATGAATGTGGCGGAACTGTCGGATATGACATGTTGCCTCAAAAGGTGTTCGAGACCTTCGAGTCGTTCGGTTGACGAGCATTGAGTTGAGGCACGATGCCATTGAATCATCGAAACGAAGTGCAAAACGAAAGAACATAGAAGGCTAAATGGAAGAAATACGAGACGATAAGTCTGAGTCTCGGACTCAAGACTATGTTTGGTTGTTTGAATTTAACTGTTGAATGATAGGGCGTTACATGGTCGATTGGAATGGGCTCGAGATTAATGTGATAATAACTCGTGCACGAGTATACCCCCAAACGGTTAAATGTCGGAGGTCCACGGAACCGATTTGGCCGCGGAGGGATGGATAATCTTTGTAGGCGCACATCCTTAAACAAGATGGGAGAAGCCGCAAATGATGGCATGTAGCGGGAACATTTCGGTTGTTTGGGATGTGACCCAACCCGTGAAACGCCCGACAGCCCAACCAAATAGAGAGAAAAGAAGGAGAGAAAAGAAAGGAACTCCTTTAGTCCATTCCGGCGCGGATACGCCAACGACCCTCATATAGTTAAGGAACGATGGATTGAAAGTGTAGGCGCATATGCGTCCCGCATAGAGATCCTGCTTAGAGATGCACAATAACATGAGAGGGAAGGATTACGGCGTATTCACCTTGCGTCGGTGCAAGGGCGAGTGCGTCGACTTGGTAAGTCGTGCCACGAATCAAACACGAGATTGCTTGTTTGTTTGACTATTCAATTCGATAACATGATGCTATGATAACTTGCTTTACGCTTTCGAAGATGCCATGAAATTGACCCTAAGGCGAACATAGCAAGATCATAAGCTAAGTTGCATGATTCAACATAAATATTAAAATGTCGGTTTGGAAAGATGATCTTTGCTTCAGTACATGCGAGGACGAACGTACTGATCCCCCACCAGCTTCATGCAGGGTGCAGGGAATGGATTGCTCGTGGCGAGGCGTTGCTTGAACGTGTTAAGGCTTGGAATGCCGAAGCGCATTGAAGCGTGCTATCGCATTGACGCTCGGACTACGCAGCTGGATTGATGCGGCCGAGATATAGAAGGCATGATGTATGGAACAGTGAAATCCTTTGTGGGCAAGAAAGAACCTGACTGTTGTAGCCAATCTGGCATATATTGTTAGGCTATCGAAAGCCATTGTAATCTCAGTTTCAGATATCAATAAAGAGAATTGTTTCGTATACTCTGTTTCCTTTTGTTGTTAACATCGAATCAAAAGATAACCATTTGAGAACTTGTCATCTTGCCTTGCACGAGCGCAACTCCAGGCTCGTGCGGCATCACGCCCCCTGCGAGGACGATGATTCGGGTGATTCCGGGTCGGGGCGTGACAAATTGGTATCAGAGCTCTAGGCTCAATTTCCTCTGGACGCTCGCTTTATTACAATTCGAAAAGTTGCCCACCACCACTTGATATCACTCTTGACTCTACTCGATGCCGCACTGGATGTTCCATACAATAAGTCTAATACAAATCGTGTAATTTTGCCGCATATGTTTTGGAAATTACACGATGTTTGCTAAGAAAGTCGCGAGGGGTATATTGCATTGAATGCAAACGAGCCGTAAAGATGTTAGTTGCTGCAAGCGCAACAAATTGTGAAATACGATTTGAGATATTATCGCAATGTAACATGTTGAAAGAGAAATAAAATGATGCACGAAGTGCAACGAGTAATGGTGAATATGCGTTAAAATGAAAATGAGAAGTGATAAGCCAATACCGAATGTGTTAAAACGGATTGTGCATTGACTTGGAAAGTCGAGAGTAATTCGTTGCACGAGGTGCGGTAAATGTCGGAAATGATCGTTGCACGATGTGCAACACGTATTGAAAGTAAAAAATTATTGCACGTGGTGCAACGCATATCAAATTAATCGTTGCACGAAGTGCAAAGGAAATTGGAAATGAATCGTTATACAAAGTGAAATGAAAGTGTCGGAAATAAATCGTAGCACGATGTGCAACGCGTATCGAAAGTAAAATTTGTTGCACGGGGTGCGACGCATATCAGATAAATTGTTGCACGAGATGCAACGTAAGGAAAGAATTGAATTCATAAATCGATAGAACGAATCGTTCGGTTGCACACCAAACATGTTGGCAAACGAGAACATTGACCAAGTTGTGTCGAATTTTGATAGAATCAAAGTTACGGTTGTGATCAAGCACGATCACTGCGGAAATCGTGAGTCGGAAGAGATTGTCGGTTTATACTAAGTGTAACGCGGGGGAAATGGCTTAAATTCCGAGTGGTATATGCAATACCACATAGGCGATGAATGACTCGATTTCGAGTGGTATATGGTATATCACTTGTGCGATGAATTGCATCGACGTGTTGTGAGAATTGCGGAAGAATTGTCCGCAACGGACGGGGGAGTACCGAGACTCGATTGAAAATTTGTATGACGGTATGTTGTTGCAAGTGTTCTTCGAAATTCGGTTGGGACGATAAGGCAAGACTCGTATCAACGAACGATACGTCGGACGAGAATGATAAGTCGGTCGGACGACCGAGACTAGCAAAACGATTATGCCTTGACGCAATAATCGGATCGACGGGAAAGGAATACTCGAGCTTACAAATGAGTCGCACGACTTGCGATCTCGGTAGAAACGTTGGGCGAGACGAATCGAATCGTACGACTTGCGATCTCGATAGAAATGTTAGGCGATGTGAATTGTAATCGAATCGCACGATGTGCGACTTCGGTAAGAAAGTTGGTTGACGCAAGAAACAGTGCCTATGAAATAGTTGGTTAAGTTACGGCGACACTCATTTGAGTACGACTGAAAACACACGAAACTTAGAGGGCGAGATTGTATAACCCGAGGGCACGATGTTGGATAATCGGTAACTCAGTTACGCGATCAAAGTATAGCGGAATGCGACGAATCGGAAAACAAGTTGATGCGTATGGAAAAGTTTGTTGCGAACTTGGAAGTATGCAATGCGAGTTAAGTTGACGTTGAGACGGATTCAAAGTTGACCCTTACGTTATCGAAATTGATATAGCGTATCGAGATCGATACATAAGGAAACGTAAGCACGATGTGGGAATAGAAAATAGAGTGTGCCTCGTGCTACGAAATTTTGTAAGTAACGATACGAGAATGAACGAACTTGGTTGATCGTAAATTTTGTGATTGATCAAAGACGAGACTATAAGTCATCGACGATTGCTCGATGCGTATAGCATCTCGTGTGTCGACTCGCGAATAAGATAGACTCGGATTCGATACGAGTAGATGATTCGTAAATTGCGGAATCATCGACGGCAGTGCATGACTTGACTCGGAGGATAGTTGCGCATCAGTTGCGCCGATAGAAATGGTTTTGTCCGAAATTGGATAGTTGCATAGAATCGTCGGAACGTGATTTGGCTCCGAAATAAGATATAGCATGGTTCGTAGTATACTATCCTTCGGTGAATCCACAGTTATCGAGCGTAGCTTCGGGGCAGCTGACCCTAGAAGACTTGACCGCTAAATCAAATTGAATGCTGCAGACCGTAAGATGACCCATACGATATCGCATATGAGATTGCACCGATAACAAATATTACACGGTGCATGTTGACGATAAGTCTAGGCGATCGAAAATTGTTGGAACAACTTTCGATTGAGAATGATAAGTTAGATTTTGAGTATTCGTCGGATGAATACTTGAATGGTTATGTTGGTCGACGGTCGAACTAGAATTCACCAACGGACTTGGTGATTCGGATAGGCGATTGCGAGAAACGTGCTATGCACGAGAGGGAATGATAAGGGAATGACTTACGAGTCATGTCGTTAGATTCGGATTCACCTTGCAATTGAGCTTGCGTGAATCAAAATTTACATTCGATGTTGCGAGATGGATAAGTTGGGAATTTGGCTATCGAATTCCTACTCGTTAGGAAATTGAATGTAAGACGCGTCGCAAAGACCTTGTGCTAAGGCGATCGTTGCCTTGAGCACCGTCGCCTTGATGTAAACTTTCGTGTCGGATAGATTGTGGCCTTTGTGCAATGTCAATTTAAACTTGCGTCGGGAGAATCTAAGCACGGGGACTATGTAAGTAATCTAGCGGACATAGCCCTGAATGTTGATGCATTTGCAAGTCAACAAAGGAAAACGTATCGAGATAAGTGCATAGCCAGACTTCGAAAATAGTTGGGTAGCGACTTCGAACGCAAGGCGTTGCGGAGGATCGTTGTGATTGGATGCGCGACGGCTTGACGCAATGCGTAGAATTGATAGTCCCGATGAAACATACGAAACGAGAAAGGCGATTATGAATCGCGTCGCGTGCAGTGACTTTGTTGAATGAATCGCGTGTGTATCAATATGCATATGCGATGAAATTTCGAGAACAGTTGCTAAGGATAAGTCCGATCGAGAGTACGAGATGGCAAGCATAGGATTGAAATTTACCTGTCAGCTTTGTTCTAATTTGCTACGACTGGGCTTGGTCGAAATACATATATCTTCGGGACACCTTGAATATAGGTACGAATCCAAATCGAGTTGTATACAAAATTCAAATCGAGCTGCAGGGAAGACTATGAAATGTTAATGGAAAGCTTGCGAGATAGTGTGAGATTGAACAACTTTGGTGGGACGAGATCGTGAAACGATCTAAAAGACACTTAGTCGGAGTGTTGGTTTTGGTTCGAGGACGAACCTTGTTTTGAGTGGTATATTCTGTAATGCCCTGCTCCGCACGGTGCAGTACGCTGAAGCGTTGACTCAACGAGTCGCGTTGACGAAAGGAATGTATCGATGCAAAACGATACGAGAGTTAAGTTGTCCCGAGCAACGCATCAACTTTGTCGATGCGAAGAGTTGTCTTGTCCCGAAAGAATGCATCGAGTTGAATCGATGCGAAGCGCCGCGTTGCCCCGAAGGACGAGTGCGTTGAATCGGCTCGAAGATTCTAAGAAATCGAATCGACCAAGGCGCAAGTCCGAATCGTTGAAGTATTGATTTTAGTTGGTTTCGTGTGCAGGTTATACTTTGACGGAAAAATATTAGAGGTCGATATTTTGCAATATTTAGTAAGGGGTCCGTGAAATCAAATCGTCGCCTTGCGACGGGCCGAGACTTGGGCACGCTAAGGCAAATCGGACGTATAACTCAATGAAGCACGAAGTGCTCGAATGGCTAAGTCAGGAGAGTGGCCGTGCAAACAAGTTATGAAATCGAGCCGCATCGGCTCGGCAAAACGACGAAGGCGTATCGACTCAAGGTGGGAGGATTGACTTCTTTTTACTCCTTCATTCGATAAGTCAAATATATCATTGTATGCTAAAGTTAACCTATCGATGCCACGGGCATGGCCGATCGGAGATAAATCATAGTGTGAGTCGAACACTAAGTTAGAACAATTGAAATGAAACGTGCATCAATATGCACGAGTCGCTATGGAACATTGGATATCGCTAAGGCGAGCGCCTCGGTGCGCAAGCCGTAAGAACATGGGATAACTGTAATCGGCGAGTGCCTCAGTGCACGAACCATACCGTGCCTTTGATGCACGAGTTAGACGGCTAGAACATTAAAAGACAATAGGCGAGCGCCCTAGCGCGCAAGCCCCGAACACTGAATGCTAAGTTATAGAACATGGGGATACGGTCGAGACGTGCCTACGTGCACGGGATAATAAAAGATGGCTTCGTTGCGAGAGAATACAGTTGTGGCATGAATGTGGCGGAACTGTCGGATATGACATGTTGCCTCGAAAGGTGTTCGAGACCTTCGAGTCGTTCGGTTGACGAGCATTGAGTTGAGGCACGATGCCATTGAATCATCGAAACGAAGTACAAAACGAAAGAACATAGAAGGCTAAATGGAAGAAATACGAGACGATAAGTCTGAGTCTCGGACTCAAGACTATGTTTGGTTGTTTGAATTTAACTGTTGAATGATAGGGCGTTGCATGGTCGATTGGAATGGGCTCGAGATTAATGTGATAATAACTCGTACACGAGTATACCCCCAAACGGTTAAATGCCGGAGGTCCACGGAACCGATTTGGCCGCGGAGGGATGGATAAGCTTTGTAGGCGCACATCCTTAAACAAGATAGGAGAAGCCGCAAATGATGGCATGTAGCGGGAACGTTTCGGTTGTTTGGGATGTGACCCAACCCGTGAAACGCCCGGCAGCCCAACCAAATAGAGAGAAAAGAAGGAGAGAAAAGAAAGGAACTTCTTTAGTCCATTCCGGCGCGGATACGCCAACGGCCCTCATATAGTTAAGGAACGATGGATTGAAAGTGTAGGCGCATATGCGTCCCGCATAGAGATCCTGCTTAGAGATGCACAATAACATGACAGGGAAGGATTACGGCGTATTCACCTTGCGTCGGTGCAAGGGCGAGTGCGTCGACTTGGTAAGTCGTGCCACGAATCAAACACCAGATTGCTTGTTTGTTTGACTATTTAATTCGATAACATGATGCTATGATAACTTGCTTTACGCTTTCGAAGATGCCATGAAATTGACCCTAAGGAGAACATAGCAAGATCATAAGCTAAGTTGCATGATTCAACATAAATATTAAAATGTCGGTTTGGAAAGATGATCTTTGCTTCAGTACATGCGAGGACGAACGTACTGATCCCCCATCAGCTTCATGCAGGGTGCAGGGAATGGATTGCTCGCGGCGAGGCGTTGCTTGAACGTGTTAAGGCTTGGAATGCCGAAGCGCATTGAAGCGTGCTATCGCATTGACGCTCGGACTACGCAGCTGGATTGATGCGGCCGAGATATAGAAGCATGATGTATGGAACAGTGAAATCCTTTGTGGGCAAGAGAGAACCTGAGTGTTGTAGCCAATCTGGCATATATTGTTAGGCTATCGAAAGCCATTGTAATCTCAGTTTCAGATATCAATAAAGAGAATTGTTTCGTATACTCTGTTTCCTTTCGTTGTTAACATCGAATCAAAAGATAACCATTTGAGAACTTGTCATCTTGCCTTGCACGAGCGCAACTCCAGGCTCGTGCGGCATCACGCCCCCTGCGAGGACGATGATTCGGGTGATTCCGGGTCGGGGCGTGACAGAGAGTGCAGGAAGAGGTTGGGCTGGTGCCTACTATTTGGGGCAGCGGACCACCAGCTGAGGGAGTGTTCCCAGTACACAGGCAGAGTAGCACAGGGAGCAGCACCAGGAGCAGGAGCCAAGGCTCCGGTAGGACAGCAGCAGAGAGGACCGTTACAGCCACAGCAGCAGAGATTTTTGCAGTTTCAGCAGCAGGCTGGAAGAGGTTAGCAGGGGCGAGCCTACGCCATGACAGTTGAGGATGCTCAGGCTGTTGGCGATGTGCTTGCAGGTTCTGTTCTTTTAAATTCCATTCCCACCTTGCTTCATTATATCTATCTTAAAATCCAATTCCATCTGCTCATATCTGTTCTTTATTAGTGATCAGTTTTGACCTGGAAGTTCTTTTTATTTTGTCGATTGTTTGTTTGTTTCTTTATCTCTTACTTAGGAGTAGGAGTAGGAGTAGGAGTAGTTTTAGCTATTAATATAATTCTTGACTAACTTCTTTTGTCAAGAATTTTCCTCTTAAATGAATTAATGTATATGCTATGCCTTTTTGATAGAGTAGCACTGACCATAGAATGGTAACCCTTTTAGCCCTGTAATTTATTGTTTCCTTATCTTCCTAGTCTATACCTATGACCAGGACTGTCCCACCTAACCTGTCTTTTATACTACTATTTCATCACGATTTTTGGTTCAATTTAGGCCATAGACCTTTCCCACTCTAAATTATGATCATCGTAGACACATTACCGTGACTTTTAAATTAGGAGCACAAGACTAGTTGTTTTCTCAAAACTAATTTCATATACATGACCTAGACATGACACTCTACACCCATGACCTTAGTGTCCCACTCAGGCATACCATTGTGTGCTTCATTTGCTTAGTACGATTTTCCTGACCCGAGGCTCCATCCTGATTTACCCCATGGAGTTACTTTTGATTTCGATTTGGATTAAAGACACCTTATGACCTAAAACTGCCAGCCAATTTTTGGACATGACCCAGTATAGGTCTACTATCCATATTTTGCTTGTTGACCTTGCATGTTGCTAGGTAGTGGCTTCGTCCCTGATTGTTGGAGGTTGACCTAGGAGGAGTACGACCGTCTAAATTTCGAGGACAAAATTATTTTAAGGTGGGTAGACTTGTAACACCCAGTTTTCTGAAATTGGAGTATTTTTGAAAATTTATTATTTTTATTATTTATTAGTGGTACTTTAGTCATAATATGATTTTTGGGTGATTTTAGTTAAGTTAAACTATTTCTAAAGTCACGACTTATGACTTTGTGACTTACTAGCAAAACCTTAGTGTAAACCCTAGTTTTTCATAACCTAGAGACTAACCATGATCATGTGAGCCTAGCCATAGGTTTAGAACTTCAAATTAGGGCTTTTAGCCTAAAGGGTATTTTGGTAATTTTCTAGGATTTATTTAGAATTATTTGAATTTATGTGTTTTTATTATTATTTAATTATTGATTAGTGTCATGATAGTCTCTAACCAAGTTTAGCCTAATCTAGAGATTAGTTACTAACCTAGAATGATGAGGGGATAGATATTTGCATTGGTTAAAGTAAGGTAAATATCTTGATATTTACTTTATTAGATATTTCCATAAAACATTCAAAATATCAACCCCTTTACATGGAAGTCAACCTTCCTTAGCTTGAAAGCAACCCAAGGACACCCCCCCCCCCCTTGCCATGGCCGGCCAAGGGCACCCCCTAGCACTACCCCCCTTCCTATATTAACCTATCATTCCATTCATGATCAATTTTTACATGAATTAAACCTAGAAAATCCACCACCTTCAAACCTTGATAACTTGATCAATTTTGATCCAAATCACCTCTAGTTTCTTGCATTGGACTCCCCTACACTAGAGGATACTAATTAGGGCCTGCTATCAAGGATTTGTGGAGCTTTGGGCATCACCAAGAGAAGAGGACACCCCCTCCCCCTACTTGGTGTTTTCTTGAGTTTTCACTCAAATAGGTAAATACCCATAAACCTAGTTAATACCCTGATTTTTCTTCATAAATGCATGCATATAGGTATACCCCAACTGTAGGCTAAGTTTGGTGAAATTTAGGATTGGTTTGGTGTCCGTATCGGACACGTATCTGTGTTTGAAAACCCTTGTTTGATGAAATGCCACAAAGGATTGGTTTTTGTGTTTTTCCAAAACAAATTACATTTTTGTGTAGCCCTAGACTTGTAGGTTACAACCCAAGTGGACTGAGCACGTTTTCGTGCTGTGTCCGTGTCCAAAATGGACACGAACCCACTGCACGAGCACACGCATGCATGCCCTGCTACCACACCCTTCGTGCTCACTGCACAGAGCACGTGGACACGCCAAAATTGGTGGACACGAGGGGGCAATGTCTGCGAACATGCCCCCAAAATCTCACAACTTCTCGTGTCGTGTCGAGTGAGAAATCTCACTCGCACTGGACACGCACTGCTGTGCACGCGCGCGTTTCAGTCGAAAATTCGACTTAGACACGGCCTTCGTGTCGCGTGGACACGAGTCGAGGACACCTCGTGGTGAAACGATCGTGTAGCCCTTCAAGTGGCGAACACGAGGACACGACCACGAGATGTGTCGTGTCCTGTGTCACGAGCACGAGACGTGCAACCGCATGCACGACGCGGTCTGAACGTGTGTATCAGTCGTGTTTTTCACGACTGATACAGGTTTCGTATCGTGTCCAGGAGTGTCGTGGACACGTGTCAGTGTGTGGATCGTGTAGCCCTATATGTGGGCTACACGTGTGCATGACCACGAGACGTGTCGTGTCTCGTGGTGTGTCCACGAGCGTGAGGAACGCGTGCACGACGCTGTGTACGCGTGTGTGTGTATCAGGATTTACCTGATTGGGTTTTTGAGTGATTGGACACATTATTTCGTGTCGTGGTGTCGTGTCAGGCACCTAGGACACTAGGGGACACTGTGGGACACAGTTACCAACCAATGGAATCGAGCCTTAGTTGGGTTTCGTGTGTGAAATTGGGTTTACCTGTTTTCGAATACACAGTGCATATTTTTCCAGATTTTGGATAAATCCCAGTTTTTCAAAAATGAATTTCAAATCTATTTTGATTATGATATATGCATGTATATGTGTATTTCAGTGTATATATGTAGTATATATGTATGTGTGTGTAGGTGAGGTTTGAGGGTATATGGTTGTGTATATTTGTAGTGGTGTATATATATACATATATATGTATATATGTACTGTGTGGGTGTGTTGGGGACTGGTATCCTGGTTCCAGGAAAACTGGAACCCCCCCTTGCTGTGTTCAGCCCCTTCTCTCTCTCTCACTGTCCAGCTCTCTCTCTCTTTCACTCTCTCTCTCTCACTCTAAGTCTCTCACCCTCTCACTTTCTTCTCCCCCTATATATATGTAATATATATGTTTTATATATATATATATATATATATATATATATATATATATATATATATATATATATATATATATATATTACATTATGTCGTTATATATATATATATATATATATATAAGTGAGTGTGATTGTAATATATAGGGTATACATACATATTGATATTGGGTAGTAGATAGATGTGTATATCTATATATATAGATATATATATAAATGACTTCCTAGATATAGGTTATATGAAAACCTATGACAATAGCCTATGGCCAAGTGACTAGCCTATGGCATTGGGGCTAAACCCAAAATTGACCTAATGGCCCAAAACACTAACTAGTTGACCCTTGTTGACCATTGTTGACCAAAGTCAACTATTGGTCAAACCTTGACCTAATTGACCTAGATTTGACTAGGACTAACCAAAAATGACTAGTTTAACTAGTCTGACCATGTTTGACCTAATTACCTTATTGACTAGTCTTTGTTTGACCAATACCTTAGTTGGTCTAAGTTTGACCTAGACTTGACCCAGATTGATCATGTTGACTAGTATTTGACTAGTTTGATTAGAATGTTGACCAAGAGTTGACTTTAACCTAGATTTGACTAACCTTGACTTGTTTGACCTTGTTTGACTTTATTTGACTTAGTTTGATTCCCTGTAACCTAGTATGACTTCCTGTGACCCAGTTTGACTATTAGAGTTGACCAAGAGTTGACTTTTGACCAGATTGACCTAGAATCATGTAGTATGCATTGTATACTTTATTTTTACCATTGTGGATACATTGTGACTTGTATTGCTCTGATTAGGAGCCATACATCTCTCCTCAGGCAGTATATCCTCTTCAGACATTCAGTTATCAGGCGAGTACATTCTCTGACCGTATCATATTTGCCAGGATTTATATTCTTGCTCTAGATTACTTTACTTGATGCTGACACGATTGTTATCACGGATTGGTACCATATGGATCTTTTTATGAGATGTTATCCCCCTCGGGAGCATCAGATACAGCATGTTTGTGCTTTTCACGAATCATCATGTATCTCTATGCTTTCATAGATTCACGAATCGCTTGTGACTCATGTACTCTCATGTTCACAGAGCCTCTCATGAATCTCCCATTTATGGGCTTATCACGAATCTTAACATAACTTGAATGGATCCTTGTGTATTGATTGGGGATGGGGGAGTGGAAATAGTCATGTGGATATTACCCCAGTAGCTATAGTCATGAATCACTCTTAGCTGTAGCCATGAATCTCCTATGCCATTTCACATGTCTATATTTTACTCTGACTCACTAGACACTGCTAGTTCTCTATTATAGTAGATATTTCATTACAGTTATCTCTTTTGCTACATGTATCTTCCTTCAGCGTTTCCTGTATTTTACTCTAGCATGCTTTATATTTCCTATCATACTATGCACTGCGTGAGATGTATTGTGCTCGTTCCTGTCCTGACTGGACCTGTTGAAAATATTACAGAGGATGAGGATGAGGCCCTGGTGTCTACCTATTATGGAGCAGGACTAGATGATACTTATGTTGTGGACCCTCAGCAGGATCCACCTGCAGCTGAGGATGTTGTCCCAGTAGTCTAGGCTAGTTTAGCTAGTCAGTCTTTTTCATATTATCTTTTGTCTCACATTCTGAGTTGTATTTTGAGATGTTGAGATGTATAGACTCTTAGACTTATATTGTATTTTGGGTTGACATTCTGGATGTTATGTATCCTAGACACTTAGACTTATTTCATCTATTGTACTGTTCTCTTGAGTTACCATCTGTCTATCTATCTATCTTTCATTCTTCTACCCTAGATGTGATTGAGATTGTTTTCTGTTATGTCACCTCCATTCGGAGAGTATATACTGTACAGGTACCTTTATATTGTTAGATGATTGACCTAGGACAGCGTTCTACCGCCGACACTGCGGCGTAGGCTGGACGTACCCACTTCTTGTGCCCTTACTCTAGGGTGCGGGTCGTGACACTGTAGAAGCATGAAAAATGCAGCATCCATAGGCGCAGGCGGGTACCTTTATTACCCCCCAGCTTCACACAGGCGCAGGCGATCAGATGCGCAGACCAGCCAAAGACAGAGACATTCTCAGAATAAAGTTCAGAAAAGACTCTTTTTATTAATCATGACTACAAGGGTCTATCACAGACTTGTTGCAATTACATAAGAGAGAAACTTCCTGAATCCTAATTACAGGGATCAATTGCAAAGTCTTTGCTAAGAAGTGAGAATAGAAACTCCTATAGATCCACGAGAACGTTCGTTTTCACCGTGCAGCCTCCACAGTGTGATAATCATGGGCAGAAAGACCAGAGGAGATGCATATAGTCTCCATCAAAGTCTCCTCCCCGCTGACGCATAACATCATCAAAGCAAATCATCTCGCCACCGAGAGAAGCTGGGGCTCCAATATATACAGAAGCAATGGAAGACCCAGACCACAACACGGCGAAGCCTCGCAGCCCTCAATGAGTGGGGCAGAGCACGACCGGCTGCTCATCGGATGAGCAACCAACCCTAATCCCGTAGTCAGGACCTCCAAGACCTCCAAGACGTCGCCCAGAGTCAAACTCCTTAGGAAGGATACTTGGATACTCCTCAAGAGCGGTTACAGCTCCTTCTTCAAAGAGTTTTTCTATAAGAACATGGCCCATTCGAACGAGAGAAGCCCCAACCAACAACCGACTTATGCAAGGCCAGCGGCTGTCTAAAGCTAAGATCTGGATCAAACATGGTGGTGAAGGGTGCCAGGAAGAAGATAGTGACTCTTCAGAGGAACACTTCCCTTTTATAGGACCTGGAGTAGTCTAAACTATAGGCCACTTGGCCCACGGTCAAAATTCTCTCATTAATGGGATGAGCCTAAGACTCGGCACAATGGATCTCAATTAATAGGCCCATTCAAGTGAGTTTCCAAACTGTTCAAATGCTCCTTGGAATTTTCCAATTAACGGTAGTAATTAAGAAAGAGTCTGCATTCAAGGGTAGTCATTTACTTCTCCTAAAAAAAACTTATAAGCCAAGCTGTCTCCAACCGGAGGCGCAGGCACCCCACCGTATTCCTTTGCTTTCAAGGCATAGATAGTACCCCTCTCAGAAGCACAGACAACTTCTTCGATCCAAGTACCCGGCCCATTCAACGGTCCCTTTTTCTCAGCAAAAACTTGGTAGACACTGTTCGCCTCCAGCACAAGCCCGACTGCTACTCTAAAGCACAGTAAGATGGTTTATCTGAAGGCGCAGCCTAGTCGTCGTCCTAAACCACTGTGAATTTACCCGAAACACAGCCTACTCGTTGCCCCTGACATCACAAAGGCCCCGTTGTCTTCGAAACATAGTCCACTTATCCCCCTAAAGCACAGAGGCTCCGTCGTCTCCAGAAGCACAGTCTACTCGTTGCCCCAGAATCGCAACCAGCCTTGCCTGAAGCACATATGGCATGGTCCCACCCAATCGGTTTGCTTAAACCGTCTCTCTCAAAGATAGGATTGGGATTGATCTAGTTGATAAATACGAATATCTTATCAGATTGATTTAAATCTCGGACGAAGATTACACAGAATGCAAATCTGAGATGAAATCCCAAGATTTGCTTGGTTACATCCGAACAAGCAAATCGGCACACGCCATGTGTCACCTCCTTCGGTTATTTTGATAACCACCAGAGATCTCGTTTGAGGGAAATCTCAACACCCGCCATGTGTCAGCGCCACAGAAGTCCGTACCGTACAAGGACGACAGATTCCTTCATATCTCAAAATCCTAATGCACATCGCATATGTGCCCCTCTCCCCAATAAATAGGAGAGGTTTCCCCCCAACAACATGATCGACAAGGAGAAAAAGATCCACAGAATTATCAAAATCTTCAACTTCGGCGTCCTCCTGATCGACAACCCTAGAGTTCCATCGAAGGCACCAGAAAGTCAGAGCAAGTCTCATATCATCATCGGATCGTCAATGGAGTAAAGGAGCTGTTGCAGTGCTCGATCTCCACCATCATACTTTCGCAGAAACTTTTGTACTTAGATTTTTTTTCACATAAGAATCGATTGTACTCATGTTTAAGTTCATAATACAAAAAGTTCGTTCAACCTTTTGTCATGTCGAACAAATACTAGCGTATTGCTGTAAATACAATGACACAAGTTTCATCACGAGTTGATGAGCATGAACAAATTAATTGAAAATTTTGCAAAAATATTGATACGGTAAAATTTGACAGATACGATTCAATTTGTCGCGCACATACAACCAATTTGAATTATATCAAAGCCTATACATCAATGATGTGCTTACACACCTTTCGTTGCAACTCGTTCATGACAAAGTCCTCCAATTTGTTAGGACGGACCCCTGTATCAGTTTTTTTTAATGTTTTGAAAACAATTTTTCTCAATTTTTGGAACTGATTTTATTCAGAATTTAATAAAAAGAAAAATACAAATAATAGGTCGTTGTGAAGCTGTTCATATAGTCTAGAACTCTGTTCAAGTAAATTTTCAAAATACCTAATATTTTGTTCAAAATTTTCCTTCTAAAATAGGGGATTGGGACAGTTTCTATGTTCAAAAAATCAAGTTTTTTCTCGATTTTGGAACTCAATTCACGATGCACACAATGCAAATTAAACCAATCTATTTGAAAGAAAATAGAGAGGGTTAGGTTGTGAACACACCAGTGAAATTAGTTCACAAAACGGTTGAGAGGTGGCAACAAATGCAACACGAAGTTGGCTTAATAGCTATTGTGTTGCTGCTCGGTTGCAACATGTTGGTCGACTACGATGGTGCTCTGACAGTTGCCGGCATCCGTACAGGTAGCTGACGTTGGCGGGGAGTGTCGGGGGTCGTCTGGTATTAAGCGTTGAGTCCAAGAGGATTTTTAGTAAATTTTCTAGGAAATTTTAATATATATATATATATATATATATTCTAAGAAATTTTAGTATATATAATTACTCTATATTATATGAGAGAGGATTCATTAGGGCGGATGAAGAGCTGTTTTCCTACATTCCGAATCTGGTGACTACGGAAGACAACGCTCTTTTGATTGCAGCACCAACCAAAGAAGAAATTTTTGATACAATCAAGAGTTTGGATTTGCACAGTGCTTCGGGGCCTGACGATTTCACTACTCTTTTCTATCTTTCGCGTTGGGACGTAATTGGTGATGACATCCTTGAAGTGATGAGTATGTTCATTGACGGCTTCTCTCTGCCCAGGGCCTTCACTAATACTTCCTTAGTCCTTATTCCTAAAGTGAAACAGCCCAACAGTTTCTCTGATTATCGACCCATTAGTCTATGTTCGGTGATGAACAAGATTATCTCTAAGCTTTTGTCACGTTGGCTTGCTCTACTTCTTCCTCGTCTTATCTCACCTGAACAAAGCGGCTATGTTCAAGTCGGGAAATAGTTGATAACAACCTACTAGCTCAAGAGATGATGACTAAAATAAATCAAAAGCATGGAGGAATGTGGCGATTAAGCTCGACATGATGAAAGCTCATGACAGAGTTGATTGGTGATTTCTTCTGAAGGTCCTCCGCAAGTTTGGATTTCATAACAAATGGGTCGATATGATGCTCCGGTTAGTCAATAATGTATGGTATTCTTCTCTCATCATTGGTGAATCGACTGCCTACTTTCAAGCTTTTCGAGGGGTTCGTCAAGGAGATCCACTATCTCCTGCTCTATTCATTATAGCTGCGGAAGTTCTTTCTAGAAATTTGAAGCAATTGTCATCAGCCGAGGGATTTGCAACTTTCATCTCGCCTAGGGGATGCCCCCAATTACACATTTAGCTTACGCTGATGATGTTCTTTTGTTTGCAGCAGGGGATTTGAGGTCGATCGGTATGATTCATGACCTCCTTATGCGTTATGAAGAGGCGTCGGGTCAAAAAATTAATAAGACAGTCATCCATTTACCACTCGAAGAAGACTCTTCCATAGAAGGCGGCTGAACTGGCAACCAGAACTGGGTTTGCAATAGGGACCCCACCATTCACGTATCTAGGTTGTCCTTTGATGGCGGGACAACGAAATGGAGGCATGTACGAAGAGCTCCTCAACAGAATCAGATCTAAGGTTGAAGGGTGGCATAACAAGATTCTCTCGTCGGGGGTAAGCTCGTCTTACTCAAGGCAGTGCTAACTTCTATCCCAGTTTAAACCTTGGCAGCTTGCAACCCTCCGATCTCAGTGCTACATCGTATGGAGAGCATGTTCTCGAGCTTCTTTTGGGGGTCGCAAGATGGGATTACCAAGCGCACTTGGCTTGGATAGGAGAGTATCGCCAAAACTAAAGAAGAAGGTGGGCTTGGCATCAAGAGATTAGAGGACGTGATGAATGCGATGACCATTAAACTATGGTGGAAATTCAAATCTCAAGACAACTTATGGACTAGATTTTTCAAAACTAAATACTGTTCACAAGCTTCGGCCAGTGAAGTGATGTTAACCACCAATGCGTCTCACGTGTGGAAGAGGCTTATTCAGGGGCGCCCATTAGCTGTTAGATATATGGTGAAGACGATGGATGGATGGCGGTGGGGATGTACACAATCGGGGCAGTTCTCTGTTGCATCGGCTTGGGAGGTCGCTCGAACACCTAAAACAGGAATGCCACATTTTAAGCTTATATGCAACACTTGTATACCTACCAAGTGGTCAATTTTTATCTGGAGGATATTGCACAATAAACTTCCTACCGATGACAATATATCATGCATTGGATACAGCTTGGTATCGAAGTGTCATTGATGTGTCGAGAGCTTGACAGAATCCCCGGAGCGCATTCTGAATAAGGGAGATATGGCTACTCAAGTTTGGACTTCTTTGCAGAGAGTTTATCAGGTGCGAGGAGGGGATACAAGCTTGCTTCACAAACTCAAAGCATAGTGGTGCAAGAAGCATAAAACAAGAAAGAAATAGCAGCAGGAGCGGTGTTGTGGGTTTTATAGAAAAATCGAAACAAATGGAGATATTAAAGTTATATTTTCTAGTCGGCTAAGTTGATCGCAGAAGTGCATAGACAGATTAAGAAGGCGACTGTTAAATGTTGTCACAAGTAGTGGGTTGTACTAGAAACTAGAGTCCTCAAGTTGTAATCTGAGCTTGAGCTCCTAATAAATAAAGTTAGCTTTCCGTGTATATATATATATATATATATTTTTTTTTTTATATATATATATATATATATATCTATATGTATATATATATATATATATATATATATATATATATATATATATATATATATATATATATGGGTCATTCTACCGTACATCCCCTGGAAAAGGATGTATCGATAAATCCCAAATCTGGACAATTGGATGTTGATCCAATGGTTCGGATTGAATAATAGAGTAGAAACATCATTTAATCCTGATTTTGACTTTTGACCTCTTGGTAACTTGCTTTAGCAGGTCATTCTTTACTTTAATTATTTCAATGAACACCCTAAATTAACTCATATTTACTCTCTTTCGTCCATCCAATTTAATATTTTTTGCATCAACGTATAAATTCTGTATTTTTTTTTGGTTACAGGCCGTAGTGGTGGTGGTGGTGGAAAGAGAAACGGAGATGAAAAAGGAAATAAGAATCGGTCCGGATCGCGTCGAACGTCTTCGAGCCCTCCTAGAATAACGAAGAGTACCAGTTGCGCCGTGAAGAATCGGTCCGGTTCGCGTCGGACGTCGTCGAGACCTCCTCGAACAAGGAGAAGTACCAGCGGTGCCGCTCTAATTTTACTGTCCATGCCATTGTCAGAAATTTTATTTTTCATCTAACAATTTAATATTTTGTTAATAAAGCTACATGTCATATGGTGGTGGTGGTGAACTGAGGACACCTGCTTCTGAGGTCGGGCGGATTACCTGCTCACATATTTAAAAAAAAATCTGTATTGATAGGACGAAATATTTTTTACTTTTCTAATGATAATATTTTTGAAGAGAATTTTTTTGTATTGTGACATTTTGTCATATTAACCATCTTTCTAATATTTACAGTATTTTTTAAAAAAATATCATTCACCAAAGTATATTCGAACTTTTACGTTAACAAAGTATGGTACATTTTGGACGGAGAATGGACATTCTCCTTGCTTTTAACACGGAGAATGGCCATTCTCCTTGCTTTTAACATGGAGAATGGCCATTCTCCGTTCTTTTAACATGGAGAATGGTCATTCTCCGTGCTTTTAACACGGAGAATGACCCTTCTCCGTACTTTTAACACGGAGAATGACCCTTCTCCGTGCTTTTAACACGGAGACTCACTCTCTGTGCTTTTAACAAAGTATGGTACATTTAGGATGGGGAATGTTCAACATTTTGTCATATTAACCATCTTTCTAATATTTACAGTATTTAAAAAAAATATCATTTACCAAAGTATATTCGAATTTTTACATTAACAAGGTATGGTACATTTTGGACGGAGAATGGTCATTCTTCGTTCTTTTAACATGAAGAATGACCATACTCCTTGCTTTTAAAACAGAGAATGGCCATTCTCTGTTCTTTTAACACGGAGAATGGTCATTCTCCGTGCTTTTGACACGGAGAATGACCTTTCTCCGTGCTTTTAACACAGAGAATGGACACTCTCTGTGCTTTTAACAAAGTATGGTACTTTTAGGACGAGAAATGTTCAAGTATCTCATATTTCTTTCACCAAATATTTATAATATTTTTAATATCATTTACCAAAGTATATTCATTTAATATTAAATCATGTTCAAGAAAATCTGAATATCATTTTATCAGGCTTCCACTGTATGGCTGCACAAAATTGCTTGCGAGTGTTTGAATATAATTAACCTACTATCCAAGAGAATTTTTCTTACATTACATACTTTACTTCAGCAGTAACAAGGAATGAACAGGCAGGATTACATTATGCATTACACTGGCATCGAATTTATACTGATGGCATCGATGTACTGATTATTTACAGAAAGCAAAACACATTACAATCAAATAAAGTTTTAGTGATCTCAGGAATGCATCCGTAATAAGGCCATCTTAAACCCTAGGAATACACCCAGGCCTTATGAAATCTGTGAAGGACATCTGCAAATCAAAGGAATACACCAAAAGATCAAAATCATTTGTGAAGGCCAACTGCAAACCAAATAAACGCTTCAACCAAAAAATCATAATCAAATTAATTATACTTCATTACAAGTCCAAAAAACTGCATAGTCCACGTTACAGTAATCTGCCCAATCCACGTTAGTAATTCAACAAAGAACCTGCATAATTCACAATACAATAATCCAAACAAATATCAGACCTACTCTAAATTCAAGACCATATTACATTTTCCAAACAAATTACGAACCATGCACCGTAACAGTGCTTAGTACAAACGAAAAGTTTAGTCTTACAATATTTTAAACACAAAATTTAGTTTGACAGCCAAGACCAACAAATATTCAGAACCATATTACAATTCAAATATTACTTCCAAATTGAAATAAAAGCTTCAAAACTCAAAAGATGAATCTTCATCTCCATATCTATCTTCTTCTCCTTCTTCTTTTTTCTTCTTCCTCAAAATACCCTTCACCTACACCTTGAGGGACAGAATAAGAAAAATTATAGTTAGTATGGACTCACTGTACATGTAGAAATGACATCCAGAAACATAAATAGAAGTATCAAAGTGAGGGCTAGCATTAGAATGTCAATGTGCACAGTGTGAGTTTTTACATAAGAGTTTGGGCTAGCCCCATTTACCTTCTTCACGAGGGAAGGGAAATCTTATTCTTGGTCACCAAATTCAACCTCTATTTGGTTAATCTTATCCAGAATCAATTTTTGGTTGTCGAATATAGTCTTCATCTCTTTGAAGATATTCTCAAAGTTTGCAGCAACAAAATTATATAGATCATCAACCTTGTCCTTAGTGTTTTGGATTCCATAAGTTGATGGTTTTCCAGATGTTGATGGTTTGCTTGCAATTGCTGCCCATTTTTCAAACATTCGAGTGAAGGTTAGTTTTCTCATGGGGCCTTTGTTTATAATATAAACATTCCCTGCTAAGCTTGGGACAGAATGTTTACTAGCAATTGAGCATACAAATCCTCCGAAAGGGAGAGCTGTCATTGCAGTTGGTTTTCCCACGAGATGCATCATTTTACTGAACATGTAAGAACCTATATCCATCCTTTTTTTCTTCCCCATATAATAAAAAAATTTACTCTCTCGGGATGGTTGGAAAACTCATGTCCAGTAGTGTTGAGTATTTGAGATACGTAGGCATGCAACAATTTATACAAAGTTTTTAATTGATCTTTGTATACATTTTGAGGGGTCTTGACACCCACTGATACACCTGTAATCTCATGAATTGCATCCCTCATGGAAACATTATCAATATCTTTCATATCATACTCAGGAACTGGATCAAATCCATAAAATTCGTTGATGACAACAACATTTACACTAATCAGTTTCCCTCTCATAAACACCAGTTGTTGATCCTCTTCTTTTTCTTTAATTTCAGTCGGAAGATTTGAGTAAAATTCTCTTACTATTGTTTGGAAGATTTTCTCAAGACAGGATTTGTTCAGTTTCTCCAACTGATAGAATTTCAATATATCCAGGAAAGCTACGTCTTCGACACCATCCATCTTAATTGATCTTTCAGGCATAATAGCCTTTTTCTTGAAATATTTATTGTAAATCTTCTTAGATTTAGAGTCTTTAAAATTTTTTACCTTCTCTCCATCCTGGAACTTATTTGATGATTGCTCTTCCTCTTCATTTTCCTCTTCTGATGAGGATTCAAAATCCTCAGAGTACGCTGATGACTCTGTATCTGTTGCCACCTTAGCCTTCGCTTGAGTACGCCTTCGATCTTCATAAGTTGAGTCTTCCGACGACTCTGTATCGAAGATAGATTTTTCTGGTCTTTGTCGAGCAATGAGTTTTTTTAGCTTTTTTTGTAGGTGGCTTGGCTGCCGCCTTCGCTTTCGTCTTCGTTGTCGCCGCCGCTGCTTCCGTCTCTGCCCTTTCGCCCTCTGCCTTAGCGACCATAATCTTGGCTTTCGCCGCCCTTGCAAGTTCTAATCTTTGGGCCTGTATCGCATCCCTTTGTGGATTCTTCCCCTTCGGAGACGGTCGTTATTTTTTCGGCGGCATTTTGATAAGAAGAGGGTTTGGGAGAAGGAAGAGGGTTTGAGAGAAGAAGAGGGAAAATTCGACCGTCTTATATGACCTTGGGAAGTGGAAAAAATTTGAAAAGTTTTGAGCCTTAAATTTTATAAGAGCACAAACCTTTGGGATTCTGAGACCCTAATTTTAAAAACTACTTTCCAAAATTAAATTTATTACTATTATTACTAGTAAATATCCACGTGAAATCACAAAAAACATGGTGGAAACATGTTTAATTAACAAAATTTGACAACATATTTAAGAATGTGAAGTTTCTAATTTCAATATTTCCATTTTTCGGATATTTGATTGAATTTTTGAACGTATTTTTTTGCATTGAGCCGATCTATACTCGTATTTTTTCCATCCCGAATTTTTCTCGTTTGATGACTTGGTAACAAGACTATGTACATGAAAAGAATAAAATTAAAACACTTAAAATTGTCCTCTAGTTTACTGTGTAATCATATTTAAGATGGATTTGACGGCAAGAACTTGACGCTGGCAGCATAATCAATTATATGACATAACAAGTCATTGATGGGGATATCGTCGCTGATTTATGGATTTGACGTAATAAGATTTGTTAATTGAAAAATAGATAAAATAGTTAGTCGCTTGCAGCTGAAACCAATTTGAATTAACAAAATATTATATTGTATTAAATCCCAGCTTCTTTGCCGGAACATTCTTCGGCGAAGGATACAAGAGGAGGAAAAAAATGGTAAAAACTAAAAAAATAGAAAAAGAAGAGGTCTACGTAGACCCCTCACTAGCCTCGCGGAAGACCTCCGAAAAGTTCTACAGGGTGCGCAAACCCGCTCTATGGCACAGGCGGCGTAACCCTTCCCTCTTCTCCAAACAATCCCGTTCCTCCGGAGTGTTCGACAACAGGTCAAAGTTGGGCGCCGGATCAAGAGGTCGAGCGATGACCTCTAGTGACAACTCGCAGGAGGTCAGGAAGCCCGCAGCCTCTGCCAGCCAGTCATGGGCCGGAGGCGGCGCAAAGGGTGCTCCATCCGAAGAGGCTAGGCGACGAACATCAGAAGACTACGGCCATGATTCCCAACCAGATGATCTTTTTGGAGCCATGCTAAATGTGCAACCTACTCAAATGAATGAGGACCCCTATATATATATACACGTTCCTAACCGACTTTTCTTATTCCTTATTGGAAGTCGGGGATATTCAATGATCTCCAGTGACTCTTCTTTTTCCAAGCTTAGTTGGTTGTGCTGTTTGCACAGGCAAAATTCAACTTGAAGAAGGTAAAATGTCATCACTGTGTGGGGAAATGTTAAAATCTCTTGGATATGATTACACTGAGATGTTGTATTAATGTTAAGATACTGATATCATATCTTGCACTATATAATAAGGTTTCAAAATGGCTCAAAAGTGAGCCGTCTTAGCCTTCATTATATCGCAATCCATTTTATTTTAAAAAAATTAATTATGTAAAAAATTGTTGAAAAAAGTAAAATTTTGTCAAAATGGAGAATCGAACTCAACCAAACAAAAAAGAGAAAATTTGAGTGGCACCCCACTTTGACCAATTTTTTGGACAAAAATACCCCCAAATCTGTTGTCCTCTTTCCCGCGTCAACTATCCGTCTCCTCCCCAGGCCGTGCTCGACACCCCTCCATGGCGTCGCCGCACCCCCCGACCTCGTCGCACCCCCCGGCCATCACCACAACCACCACCACCACCACCATCTCCACCATCATCACCATCATCACCACCATCAACCATCATCACCACCACCGACACCCTCCCCCCTCCCGCTCCGCCCCCCACTCCGCCCGCTAGCCTCCACCGCCGCAGCAGCAGCAGCACGCGGCAGCGGCGGCGGCAGCAGCGCACGGCAGCGACGGCGGCGGTAGGGGCTAGGGGGCAGAACGGGAGGGGGGTGTGCAGAGCGGGAGGGGGGAGGGTGTCGGTGGTGGTGATGATGTTTGATGGTGGTGGTGATGATGATGATGGTCGTGATGGTGGTGGTGGTTATGGCATGGGGGTACGACGAGGTCGGGGAGGGGGGTACGACGACACCGTGGAGGGGGGCCGAGTATGGCGGGGGGCAGCCACGTGTGACGGGGAGGGGGACACACAAAAGGAGACAAGGGCATTTTCGTCCAAAAAAAATTGGTCAAAGGGGTTGACCGTTCGTTTTGGACGAAAACTGTCAAAAATGGGAAGGGTCGTACATTCATGTAAACTTGTAGGGTGCACCTTAAATAAGCGTAAAAAAAGTGGGATGCCACTCAAATTTTCTCCCAGAAAATACCTTGTACCTTAACCAAATGAGTTAGAAGCGTATTTAACTATAATTGGATAAAATTCTTATTATACGTTTTTATACGTGAAAAGCACGTACATTTACTAGTAAATATGAAAAATAGAAAGAAATACATGCATGTATGCTAATGTCAGAAGAACCATTCACCCCAGGACTGATTGGTGAAATCTAAATCACTATACATCTCGTATCCACGTTCCCCTGGGATTACATCATCAAATGGTCGTTTAAACGTCTGTATTAAGTCACAAATTTTCCTGAGGTCGTCGTTGAAGTGCACGTTGAAGCACCCTCGTATATCGAGCACGCGAAGACCCTTGCAGTTGCATATGATAGATCACAGCGTGTCTCCATTGAACGTGCCTGATCCTATCTCTAGGTGCTCGAGATGCGCCATCGAATCAACCACGGCCTTTCCCTCCATCCCGTTCGACGTGTTCAACATGAATCTGTTACTGACCATGAAATATGGAGGGGGCATGTTCCTCCTCATCTTGACCAGACGGTGGCAATACTTGTCGACGAAAAATATTCCAGTCGACATGATATAGAGGCAATAGCTAATGTCGAGTTCTTCCAGCACCGGGAGAAACTCCAAGTGTCTCACGAAAGTTTTATCACTCACGTCGCACTTCGGAATGCGCAGCACCCTTAAAAATTTTCTACTGTATTATAAAAAGGGAAAAACATAAATAGAAATTAACAAAGTATACGTAAAATTTTGAAATAGAAAAAATAAAGTATTAGAATAAGAAAAATAAAAATTTGCACAGGCCTTAAACATGCAAAAGGGAAGGATGCTTCGTCGAGCTTGTACGCGGAGAAGGACAGTAGATATCCCCCATTGCGAGCCACGAGCTTCTTTACGTTCAAACTAATCTTAGCGGTTCGCTGGGTCCTCCGGCACCACTGTTCCAAGTCCACGTTGGACCAATAGTCTAAGGGACCATTGCGCCTTCTATCCCGAATGACAAACTGGGGCCACTTTGTACATTACCTCGTCCGCCGGCATCCCCGACAGTACCAGTATTATCGAGAGAATCTCCGTAGGAATGACGGCCCATCCGCTGCAGTTGATCTTGCTCTTGTTCCTCTCCATTGCGACTCTTCTTCTTTTCTCCTTTGTTTCTCTCTAGTCGGATGGGTTCTTTTCTTTGGAAAAGGCTATTTAACCCGCTCGTTTCGGGGGTGTAACCCGCTCATGGAGGGGCATGACCGAACAAGGACAAGGCTATTTGGAAATAACGGTAATGCCAATGTATTAATATTAGTTTCAATTATATTATAAATTCTGTTTCGTCGGGTTTGACTTGGAAATAACGGTAATGCCACTGTTTAGTCGGGTTTGAGTTTCGTTTCGTTCCGACTTGTGTTAGTGACCCGGGTAGCTTAGACTCTAGATGGGACCCCAAGATTAGTTAATGGCCCACAAACCCCACTAATTAAGTTAGTAAGTTTAGACTAATCCCACTTGTTAGATTGGTTAAGTTAGAGGCTTAAATTTAACCCTTTTGTTCCCAAACTTGAACCTAACTTAAAATTAACCAAGAGGCCTAGTTGAGGCCTTAATGGACTTTCCCCCAAGGCCCAATAGGGTTTAATGGCAGCCACTATAGGTAGGTTAGCCTCCCTTCCCTTCATTTTATTCCATCTTGCCTCTTTTCCTTCATAAAGTGTTCTTCTCCAAATTAGAGAGCTTTCCTCTTTGATTTGATCTCCAAATCTCTTCATTCCTCCACCAAAACTTCCATCCAACCTTTTCATACTACCAAGGGAGGGTGCTAGCAAAGATTTGGAGCAAAGTGCAAGAAGGAGTGTCCATTTTGGAAGGATGTTCGTTTCGGAGCCGTGTCCTTGAGAGTATCATTGGGATCCCACTCCCAATAGGTAAAACCAACCCTCTAAACTGATTTCCTATGCATATTAGTTAGTTTTGAATCCATAGGATCCACCCCCATGCATGTACCCCCTTTAGATTCAAGTTTGAGGCCATTTGGAGCTCTCTAGAGCAAGTTAGAATTGTGTCTTGTGTCCTACTATTAGATCTAAAATTAGGACACCTCATGTGTTTGGTTTAATGTCTAATAGGTTTAATTGTGTTTTAATTTCAGTTTTAGACATGTTAGAGGATGGATTGATGTTAGTTAGGATGGTTAGAATGAGTTTCATTTGGATACCAATGGTTAGATCTAAGTGGTTTAGTCTACATGTCATATTTTTAGCCCCAACTTGTCATTTTAGTGTCTGTTTATATAATGGACTGTTTTGTATATATATAATAGGTATGTTAGATATATTTCATATATTTAGATGTGTGTGGATATGTTGTTAGTGGTGTGCTTGTGTTAGAGGAGAGGGGGTGTGGTTTGATGTGTCTTGAGTGGTATGGAGAGTGAGATGTGTTTCTTTTGTCCCAACAACCCAAATTCGTCATAATATTCATCCACGTTTTTAGTTGCCATAACAACTTAGAAATGTCATAACTTTTAGCTTAAAATTTTGATTAATCTTCCATTTTTTTAAAAGAATCATATCGAAGTTATCTTTCCAAATATCTATATTAAAAGGTCAAATGCATTCTAGAACTTTCTGCAGAATTATTTGAATGTCAGCTGTACGAAAGACGAACGTGTTTCGGTGTTTTCGCGATTCCGGGAGCTTCCGGACACGAAAATGCGATCTGTTTGAATTTTTGGAAAGCTAATACGAAGGGCTACAACATTATTTAATCCTAGAATTTAGTGAAGGCCCAATTGGTAGGGTATTGGTTTTAAGTAGAAGAGTGACTATACGACATAGGCATTTTGTGTAACCTATGGGCCTATGTAGTATGGATATTAAGTGAATGTAGGTATCATAGGTTGTCGAGTATATGTATGATATTATATATATATATATATATATATATATATATATATATATATATATATATATATATATATATATATATATATATATATATATATATATAATATATATATATTTTTATATATATATAATATAATATATATATATTATATTATATATTATATATATTATATATAATATATATAATATATAATATATATATATATTATTATATATATATATATATATAAATATATTATTTATATATATATATATATATATATATATATATATATATATATATAAATAATTGTTAGGTAATATTTGTTAGTAAGAGTGTTAGTTAGATAGTAGAGGTTAGTATTTTGTTAGATATTTGATAAGTTGTTAGATAGTTTGATGTTAGATATTTAGTATGTTAGATATTGATATGTTAGTAGGTTATGTTAGTTCTAGATATTGGTATGTTAGCAAGTTAGCCTCTATAGGTTATATTGTAGATATTAGTGAAGATGTTATGTCAGTACATTAGATAGTTAGTTAATTAGATATTTGAGGGGTATCTTGGTATCTCATGACACTAAGTTAGTATCTTATGGTAAATATAAATTACCTTTACCTTTAAGGTAAATGATTAGTTTACCTTATGACCAAGGTATGGTATCAAGATACCAAGGTAAGGTATCAAGATATCAAGGTAAGGTATAGGTTTATCCAAGTTAAGGTATTGGATTCCAACCAAGGTATTGGTATTGGGATGCCAATATGACTAAGGTTGATATGGTATCCTGGTGTTAGTGGGTTAGTGTCTAAGTATTTGAGTTTAAGTAGGTGATGTTAGATTGTGGAATGATTATATAGATAGGTATATATATATTTGGGTTATATAGTATCTGTATATATTATGAGAGTATATAGATATATGTTATGGTTCACAGTGAGGATATGTATATACTTGATATATGATATCTATATGTATGTGTTAGGGTGGTACTATATGGGTAAGGATATATGTGGTATGTATATATATTAATATATCATAAGTATCATAGATGTTGACCACTAATCTAAGTTTGACCAAAATCCTAGAAGCTTAATCTTGACTCCTAGTTTGACCCAAGGTGGACCAAAGTTGACATAGAATTGACTTGACCTAGATTGACTTAGAAACATGTAGATTGCATTGTAAATTTTTATCATTTCAAATTAAACTCTTTATAATATGTGTTGCTCTAATTAGGACTCTGTGACATCAGTTCGGACATCTATTCATATCAGTCATTCAGGGTATCAGGCGAGTACATTCTATGATAGTTTTATTATGTTGATATATCCTGTGATGCATGTTATACTAGTGTTCTATCTTGATTCTGAAACGATGGACTCACGGATTGGTATTTTATGGATTCCTTGACTGGAGATACGTGGTTTCATGACTATCACGAATAATGTAAATCATGACTAATGCATCTATCACGAATAATGAAATACGTGTCGAAGAACCTGGATTCCATGTGTACTAGTCGGGCGGGAAAATACCTTGGAGACATGTGAACATACCCTTTCTATCCCGTTGATCTTGCGTGAATAATAGCAGCCACACACGTAGGTGTATGGTCTGCTGGATATCTCCCTCTAGCCGTTCACATGATAAATTGGTATTTTAAATCACTGGTCAAAACACTAATCCTCTAAGTTGTCTATTACATACCTTGTATGACAGGTTTACCATTATTATATATCTGCCTGTTTTTACATTTCGCATGTTCTTTATACACTTGTCTTTTCCATGTACATTATCTCTATAACCTAATCAAGAATTTTATTATTATTACATACTCATAGCGCTTGTCAATTATTTTGAACTGTTAGAGGTGATGTGCTTGTTCCATCCTGACTGGATATATTGACAAAATATTACAGATGATATAGATGATTGTCCCCACTTTCTATGAGGCCTACGAGGGTGGCACATAGGAGCCAGAGGAGGATCTAGTCCAGTAGAGAGTGCCTTAGTACTAGCTTAGAACTTTTAGCTTTCAATTTGTATCAGATTGTTCCGAATGTTAGTAGAGACTTATTATATTCTGGATATGTATTATTCGTGTTGGACATTTACTGTGTGTTGTGATAACTCTACTTTATATTCAGTTTCTTCTTTTTATCTGATTCCATATCGTGCTCTATCTTCCTTAGTCTTGTGATTGAGATTATATAGTTGAGATGTTATATTATACCTCCGTGCGGAGATGACATATTATATTTCCTTGTTGTTAGATGTTAGATGTTATAGATGACCTATGTAGCATTCTACCGTCGACACTACGGCGTAGGCTGGACGTATCCACGTTCTCGTGCCCCTAATCAGGGTACGGGTCGTGACACACCATAACCATTATCCGTGAGATGATTTATGCTAAGAAGATTGTTCTTCAAATTTGTGACAAGACAAACAATCTTAATGCAAGGATAAGGAGGGTTCCGACATTACCATGTACAATGATGTAATCCTTCAAGTTATTGTCGAAGGATATGTGTCCTTCCTTCTTCATCGATAGCATTGTAAATAGTGAAGCATCACCAGTCATGTGTCGTGAGTAACCGCTATCGGGAATCCACTTCTAACATGCGATGGAGGGTTCACCTACAACATAAGTTGAAGATGAAGATTTTGGTACCCAAAAATGTTTGGGTCCTTGAATGTTAGTTTTAGGAACCGATTTTAGCACTCTAATCAACATGCTTTCTTATTTGACAGTAATAAGATGTGTGTCCAAGTAGACCACAATAATGGCACATAGTCGGTGTTGTAATTCTAGTTGGAGACGAGGAAGTGGTTGGAGCATGAGATCTCCTAGTTTGATTTCTATCGTGACTATAGTAAAAGGCATGGTGAGATGTGTTTATGTTGGATTGTGTTTTCTTTTTAGTGTATTTTCTTCGTGTTTGTATATGTGGCCATAGGGCTTATATGGTGCATTAGGGTATGTGTGATTCTTGCTCTTTGTGTCATGATGTGTACTAGTGTTTCTGTTATCTTGTTTTCTATATAGGGCAAGAAGATCATTGTACTTAGCAGCAAATATTATTCTCTTTGAATAGCAACAAAAGTCTTTCTCCTTGCAATGTCATATCCCTCCTTGAGAGTTTGACATTCAATACTATTTTCTTTGATATCCATTAGAGCTTCTTGTAGTTTTAGTCTAAGTGACTCAATCTCATCCGTGTCTGAGGCTAGAGTTTTTTCTTTTATATCATTAATGATGCCAGTGAGTCTTTCTATTTTTTTGCTTATAAGTAACAATCTCTTTTTGAGATTTTCTATATTTGTTCCTCAAGACTTTGTGTTCATCGTGTAATTCAAGAATAGCATTTTCTAATTCAGTATATGAAAGAGCATTCATGGAGAAGTCATCAAGTACCTCATTAGATTTTAATGCCATAAGACAGACGTTTGTAGTGTGTCTAGATTCTTTGTCGTTATATGAGTCGCTTGCATCACTATTGCACCAGATGCTAGTGTTGGCATATTTTCGTGAGTATGAGCTTCCTTTGTTGGGCTTTTTATACTTGCCAGATTTCCTTCTTGCCATTGGACAGATCCTCTTGATGTATCCGATCATAGCAAGCAGGTTCTTCATCAGTGTCCATTTTTGAACGATTTACTTTTTTGAACTTGAGAAACTTTCTGAAGTGACTGGAGGTGAGAGCGATTTCTTCGTCATCCAAATCATCATCATCAGATTCATCCTTCGAGGAAAGCTTGATGGCCTTCAAAGCAAGAGATTTTTCTTTTCCCCTTGATCTTCTCTTTCTCCTTCTCTTGCATAGAGGCTTCTTCTTGGTCCTTCATGTCCAGCTCATGAGTCATCAGCTTTTCCATGAGAGTCTCGAGGTTCGTGGTTGTAAGATCATTTTCTTCATTGATAGTGGTGGCCTTGGGATTCCATCCTTTAGTGAGTCCTCTACGAATCTTTCGAAGCTTTTCATGAGTAGGATATTCCTTACCAAGAGAAGCAAGAGGGTTAATTATATCAAAGAGTCTAGTAAACATACAAGTAATAGTCTTATTTTGTTTCATTTTGAAAGCCTCATAGTCTTGAGTGAGTCTACTAATTTTAGACTCTTTTACTTGTGATGTGCCTTTGTGTGTGACCTCCAAAAGCTTTCATATTTCATTAGAAGTTTTGCAAGCGGAAATTTTGTTGAATTCATTGCTATCAAGTGCACAATAGAGAGCGTTCATAATGTTAGCATTACTGCTAAGAAATTTCTTACATTTTTAGAAAACCTTTTAGAAAGTCTATCCAAAAAACCTTCCTCAATCACAATGGAAGATTTAGTGAGACCATTTACAACACAATCTCAGAGATCAAAATCTAGGAATTTCAAGTAGATACTCATCCTAATCTTCCAATAGTTGTAATTGGTTCTATCAAATAGAGGAGGTATATTGGGAGTGTCCCTCAATGTGAAATGAGTTAAGACTAGGGTCGGTGGCTATTGAACATTCTATGAAAGTAAATCCAAATCAAGAGACCAAGCTCTGATACCAATTATAGAACCCTAGAGGAGGGTGAATAAGGTAATAAAAATCACCGACGCAAATATTTGAAGTAATTAGCAATTCAAAAAAAGAGATAAGATATCAAACACTCGATGTATCCTGGTATCCTCCCTTGGGGCACTCCAGTCCCGAAACTCTCTCTGTCTTTAATCCACTATTAAGTTAATAGTACAACATGAACTTTGATCCAAAAACTCATCAATTTCTTATACACGAGTTTTTATCCGAAGGCTCGTCAACTTCATACATACGAGTTTTTATCCGAAGGCTCTTCAACTTATTAGAAGTGAAAAGGCTTCGATCTTCTTGAACACTTGGAAGATCTAAGTTACAACTCTTTGAATACTCTAACACTTTTGTGGATGACAAATAAAAGCTTTGTAGAGTTAAGGAGGAGCTCTTTGGTAGATGAAAAAAAATTAAAGGCTCAAGCAGATGACCATTTCCGAAGAAGGGGGAGGTCTATTTATACAAATCCAAGGGCATAAAGTATTTTCTGCAGCCAGTCGGATGATCTGTCGGTTGTCCGCGGACTTCTGACGAATTATTCGTACCCAACAGTAATGGATAGAAAAATAGCCATTGGATGCATTAAATGCTCTGACATCTGGTCGTTGGATTTGAATTCAAAAATAGTCAGCTAAGCAAAATAGATTATACGAGTATGATCCGCGGATGTCCGTCGGATCATCCAAATAGGACTACAAATACTTGTTGTTTTATTTCGGATTGTCGACTGACGATCCTTGGATTTCTGAAAGATGATCCGAATGAAACCACAAATACTAGTTGTTTTAATTCGGATTGTCTATCGTTGTTTTGCAGATTTTCGGAAGATGATCCGAATGAGACCACAAATACTTGTTGTCTTAATCCGGATCATCTGCCGGTGATCCGCGGATATCCGACAGATTGTCCGCTTCTTCATAGATGTTTTTTTGTTTTTAAAGAAGGGTTTTACTTTTTGTTTTGTCATCCATACGTAAGTTTTTACAATGATTTCCTATACACTTACAGACACTTAAAGACCTTTATAAAGCGTTGATCTAGGATTCTTTTGCTTTGATCTTGGATTCTTTGAGTGCGATCCATGAGCTTTATTTGTGTTGTAAGTGTTGGAACCATCTTTCTTTTAGCAATAAGGCGCTTCCTATCGTTCATGTTGAGTAATAGAGCTAAAACAGTACGAAGGTTAATTATGGTCAATATATCAATCATTGATGTGCCAACACCACTTACCTTATATAGACGTACCATATATAGACCATAATAAAATAAGTTTGCCAAAACTAGTCATATTAACTATTTTATAATATAACATATATGGCATTAAATCTACCAACGAAAATATTATATTAATAACATAAAATTTTACTTCTAATTCTAAAAATTCCTACAAATATTAATCATATTTTATTGGTAGAAAACAAGTACCCAAACCCTATATTGATTCTCCAACAATATTCCTAGGCTTAGCCTATGATACGAGTCCCAAAAGAATAAATATTTAAAAATCATTAGTTTTAGAAAAAACATAAAAAATAGGTAAAATTATATATTTATCATGAAATCATGTACAACAATTGATTTTGTAATAATATATGAAGTCTCAAATAAATTGGACATATATAACTCATGGATTTCAGTGTTTTTGATATTACGACAAAATGTCCAAATTTTTAATAAATAGTAAACGAAACCAAAACATTGCAAAAGTATATGCATTGGAAATCTTAGGAATTCTAGATTATTATAAAAATATAAGGAAGGTCGAAGTGGCCCGAAAGTGGATGAAAATTGGCTCGCAACATAACTGGTCTATTTTGGACACATTTCTGTTGAACGGACGTCCCGTCCAAACCGTAAGGAACTGTGTGGTTGGCTAATTGAACATGAATATAGACATAAAGTTATTTCAAGTAGTTTTAATTTTATGAAAAGATGAGGTTAGGAAGTATACAAAACCCTGGATGTAAAATAGCATACTGCTGGAACAAATTCACACTTGGAATCCAACTTCGGGTGACTTCTAAAATTTGTAACTCCTCACAAAGTTGTCGCAGCTCATCAGGGGCTTGCTAGGACATGAGAGGCGTGTCTTGGCTTCATGTTAGAGGTGGTAGAAGGATTGAAAAGAGGTCGGTCGTAGGGTTTGGTCCGTTGGAAAGAAAAGAAGCGCACAAGAGAAATCAAGGAAGGCCGCTTAGTTTTTAAAAAGAACAAATATAAAAATCGTACAAAATAAAGGAGAGGGGCACAAGTTACATGAAAGAAAAAGATTTGGGAGAGATTAGTTTTGGTTTGGTGAGGTTTCGTGGAGATTTGATACTCCCTTCAAAAGATGCACCAAGATATGTCCAAAAATGATTTAAATCGAGTCCAAATTAGGAAAGTTGTCATGGAGTTGTTTAAAAATAGATTTGCAATAATATGAATGTACATTAATTAATTTAAATCAATATAAAATATGTCTAATAGGTTAGAATACCCTAGAATAGGCTCCATGGGTCCCTAGTTGGACTAGTTTTGGGTTGGTGGAATTTTTGTGATCGATTTGAGTCTAATATGTCTCTATAGTTTCGACTTGTATGCCACTTAAAAGTAAATAGTACATGGGAATCCAATTGAGTAGCACACCATTGGCATGTTCGTAGTAGGCTTGAAATGGGTACAAACCATATATTGGGTCAAATGATTTGGATTGGAATTGGGCCTTAATTGCTATTTGGAAAACTAGTCAAATTTTACGGTGGAGACTAAAATGACTATTTATCCCTAAAGTTGTACATGAAAAATATAGCACAACGGAGCATGTTTGGATGAGACATGATATATCAAACTAAAGGTGGACTTATCTAGAATATGATGATGGGACTAGATTTGATAAATTGATAATTGTTGTGCTTCAAAAATCAAAGCTACGGTAAAGTACTACTATAGTCATTATTGACTTTAAAATATAATTTGATATTAAATATCCATATAAAAATAATTAAGATTATTGTCAAAAATTCAGGGTGCTTACAAACACAATGAAAACCAAATACACTGATACAAATCATGAAGAAACAATTTAGATATATGTTTTGGATAAAACTAAGAAGCATAATACATAGGTAATGAAAATGTAATAGAATATGGTTTCATTCACTCTAGCAAGATGTATTTGCCTAGGTCAAGCTCCAAGCCTAGTTTCTACTGTACCACCTTGGGGGATTCAGAAATCACACCCTTAGATCACAGGACCTAATCTACTCAGTCAGCCTAAGCATGGAACTGGGAGAAGAAAAGTTGAGAGAAAATAGATAAGAAGAGAAAAGAAACACAAGTGACCAATGGATAAAAGGGTAGCCCGTTCAGCTATGATGGTTGGATGATCCGTGCTCTAATGGTATACCGGTGGTATATTAGTCTGATGGGTAAGTTTCCACTTTCGGTATTCAATGGTACTCCGATCTAGGCACATGACATAGTACAGGTCTATGGTAATGCCAATAGGTATTCTATGAGTCTAGGATTGTCTCATACATAATTATTCTGTATAAAACCAGAAACCCAAATAATGTTGCATCAATCAGTTAATCAGTTTATACATATCGATTACACTATGGGTGATATGTCTGTACTGCTCTCAAAACTACCCAAGAAAACCAATTATCAAAACACATGAGTCCACTGTTGGATATAAATACTAACAACACGTGCATGATACCATATCGATACTAGATACATGAAACATAAAATACATGATACAAAAACAAATACACCTATAAATCGGATTGGAAATGGGGAGTGACAGAGATTTTTCAAGTTTGCATCTTTATAGAAGAGGAAGAGAGATTTAGAGTTTTGGGCATTGTTTCGAGGAGATATCGTTTCATAAAGTTCTTTATTGGTTTTTTTTAATCATCTACTCTTTGATAATCTCCTTTATACTCATTGTAATCTATTTCGATCCGCTTAAAGGGCTGCGATAATCCATATGGATTTATAAAGAAGTTTGTAAGAAGTCGGTGTATCTTATTCTATTAATGGAGGCTTTTTTGGATTAGACTATGATTGTCCCATGGTTATCTCATCAAGATTTCCCACATAAAGGTATTGTTGTCTACTTTGTACGTTCATTGTGGTCTATCGATATGAGGGAACGATTTTCATGTTTTGTTCCCAACAGAATGGTATTAGAGTAGTGGTTGCTGGTGTTAGAGATTGGCAATCAACTGAATAGAAAAGATAGATACGAAGAGTGTGTATGATAAACATAAACGATTTCAACTACCACTATTGGCAAAGTAAGATAAAGATTTACTATTTATCAAGAAGTTGCATTTTTTTTGTATTTGCTTCCGATAAGCCCAGTGAAAAATTCAATGAAGACTGGAAGTTTGAGTATATGCGGGTATGGGTATATGGAAGTTAGTAGATAAAAATGTGTATAATCACATTGCTAATAGTGAGAATGAAACGACGTTGTGGGAGAAGCTAAAGTCCTTGTATGCAAAGAAGATCGAGATAAACAAATTGTTCTTGATCTAACAGATGATGGGTCTTAGGTACAATGATGGTTTGTCTATTACGGATCACTTGAATGAGTTGCATGGAATGGTTGAATAGTTATCTTCTATGGGAGTAAAGTTCGATGATGAGGTACATGAGTTGTAGTTGATGTATACTTTGCAAGACTCGTTGGAGACCGTATGAGTGTCCATGATTGCTTCTGCTCCAAAAGGTATAGTTAGTCTAGAGTTCGCTAAAAGTGGGTTATTAAATGAAGAGATGTGGAGAAAATCTCAAGGCACTTCAACTACATCTAATTCAGAGGCATTTGTTTTAGAGAGCCAATGCATGAGTAAAAGTAAGGATCCGGGTGGTGGTATAGGTACAAGCAAAAAAAAAGTCTAAGGATCAGTACGATGACTCTGAATGTTACCACTATGGTGAGAAGGACCGCATCAAGCTAAACTATTTCATTTGGAAGAGAGAAAAAAAGGACAAAAGGAAGCAAGGTTAGAACACAACAACGGCGTCTTAGCGGAAGGAGACAATATCATTATTGTGGCTAATTAGGTTATCATGAACCTCGCATACGATGCCAAATCTTGTCTAATGGGCTTAGACACTTCGGCACACATCTCACAACAGACTACTATTTGCCATATACACAACAAAAAGCTACAGAGTATTGAAGTTGGGCAAAAAGAACGTGTTTTATAGGAGATGTGCGTTTAATGACAAAAATGAAAGCAGTTCTTGTGCTCAATGGTATTCATCATGTCCCCGATATCTTTCAACTTGGTGTCAGTTCGAAGGTTGGATGATGAGGGATTCTTTAATATCTTTGGGAATTATTAGTTAAAGATTTATATAGATTCATTGGTAATTGCTAGAGAAAGGAAGACGTCTAGTCTCTACTATTTGCAAGGGAGAACACAAGGGGCACATAAGGTAAGAAAGTCATTGATGCATATACTAAGCTATGGCGCAGACGGCTTAGTCATATCCGCGAGAATGAAATGAGCTACTTGTTGAACATGAAAGTGATTACAAAGTTAAAATCTACAAAATTAGAGAGGTGCACACACTGCATGACTGGGAAGTAGCATATAATGTCTTTCCAAAGTCACTTATCTTTAAATAAGCCGACGTTGCTCGAATTGATTTACTCGGATGTATGCGATCTAATAAAGGTAAAATTAATTGATGGTGCTTCTTATTTTATAACTTTTATAGATGATTATTTCAAGAAATTTTGGTCTATACTATAAAGACTAAGGATCATGTGTTATCTACTTTCAAAGAGTTTCAAGCCTCCATTGAAAAGGATACGGGCAAAAAATTAAAGTGTGTTCGATCCGATAATGACGGAGAATACCTTAGTCCCTTTGATGCTTATTGCAAAGAGTAATAAATTCGACACCAGAAGTCTATAACAAAGATGCCTCAACTCAATGGCATAACAAAGCGTATGAACAAGATAAACTTACTAGGTAGTTATTAGGATGAGGGTATTAATATTGATGCTTATGTTATTAATTTGTCTTCTAGTTCACCTTTGTAAGATGATGTGCTTGAAAAAGTATAGTACGATAGAGACGCCATATAGGCACCTTTGAGTGTTTGGGTGTTACTCCTTTGTGTATGTACCGAAGGACAAAATATCCAAACATGAGCTGAAGATAAGACAGTGCGTCTTTGTCGACTACATTGAGGATGAGTTCGTGTAAGCCCCCTAATTTTTTGAATTTATTTTTAATTATTTTTATTTATTTATATGATTATTTTAATATTAAACTATATTTTAAGTCAATAATGACTATAGTAGTAGTTTACCGTAGCTTTAATTTTTGAAGCACAATAAATATCGATTTGTCAAATCAAATTCCATATTTGAATTCTAGACACGTCTACCTTCAGTTTGATATATCATATCCCATCCAAATTTATTTCCTAACATTCTTTTGACTTCGCACAACTTCGGGTCAACTTAGGCCATTTTGACCATTTATCGTAATTGTAAACCTAACTTTCAACTTGAATTCGGGACTCGACATAGATCAAAACCATTTAACCCAATATATGGTTTTGACCCATTTTGAGCCTACGAAGCACATGCCTAGGTTGTGCCACACAATTGAGTTTATATGTGCTATTTATTTACAAATGACACATGAGACCCATTAGTTGACTTTTTGGGTTCAATTTGATTAGGAAATTGTTCGGACCCTAACCTAGCCAACCCCACTTGTTAGAGCCTATTTAAGGTTGCAAAAATCAATTAGAAGTATATTTGATTGATTTTTAGTGATTAAATTGCAGTCATATGCAATATATTCCATATAATTGGCTTGGTCAAATAACTCTCTAAATAAGGAAACCCATTACCATATTAATCCTTTGAAGGGTCAAATCCTAACCAATTTAGTCCAAACCAAAGTCCAACTCTTCATAATATATATACAACAAAACCCTAACATTTCCTCTCCTCTTATTTCCGCCAATACCCCACAAAACCTCCCCTCCACCCCAAGAGTCCAATCCTGAAATTCCCTCCCAACCTTGGCTGCCGACAGCACCTTATGGCATACTGGCAATTTTGACCCCTTTTCGACCTCCTATGATGCTCTACGAATATTCGTTGCAAAGATAATATGACCCTCTAATGTCCTTGTAATCCCTCGAAGGTCTACATTGCAAATTTTAGAAGTCACCCGAAGTTGGATTCCAAGTCTAAATTTGTTCTAGCAGGTATTATGTTTTACATGTAGGGTTTCGTGTACTTCGAGATCTCATCTTTTTATGAAACCAAAACTAACTGAAATATATCTGTGTCTATTTTATTCTCATATCGCTAGATCACACAGTTCCAGGCAATTTGTATGTGGTGTCAATTCTACGACAAGGTGTCCAGAATGGACCATATCTGTTGCGAGTATATTTCTGCCTATTTTAGGTCATTTTTGATCTTCCTAATAATTTTTATCAAAACTAGACATCAAGAGCTTTCCAACGCATATCTATTTGCTGAGTTCGTGTTCGTTTAGTATTTATTAAAATTATTGACATTTGCCATAACACCATAACTCCGAAAATTATGTGTCCTTGGTATCCAAAAGACTTGATACTTCATATATCCATACTAAATTATTTGTTGTGCAAGGTTACATGTTAAAAACACTATTTTAACTAATTATTTAATTTTTCTTGAATTTAATATTTTTATTTATTGATTGATTCGGGACTCAACTAGTAGGCAAATTATGGGAAAAAAATATTGTAGTATCAACATGGACCTATTGTGATTGAGTTTTCACCATTAAAATATTATTACTAGTAATACAAAGATATTCATAATTATTTTCTAGAATTTAAACTATTATTTTATATTAGTTATAGATTAGTTTATAATAAAGTTTGGTACTATAAATGTTGTATGGTGTTGTACTGACATCATGACGACTATTGGGTATAGATATTAATATAGTCTATATGTAGTAAGTCGAGATAAAGTATTTATAATAGTGTATTATTATAGGTGAACTTAAAAGAAGTAACGAAGACACCGGAGTTGGGCAGGCATACACTCAGACAACGGTTACAGGCAAGTGTACCTTATCGTGGTTATAGATTGTTCCTTTTATTTCTTGTTGTTTACTTTGTTAACATTGCATGACGTAGGTAGATCGATACTTAGTGTCCATTTAGAAGATGGGTACCGATGTCATGATGATAAGTCCGAGTATTAACATTAGGTATTCCGTGCATATTAACGTGTCCATTGACACGAATGACCACAGGACACCGATACGTTCATGATGCGAGATTTACATAATTATTCGTAGTATTGATTTCTTAGTAGCATTTTAGATTGTTCATCATTATTGTTATTGTTATCGAAATGACTGTATGGACTTGATATTGCTAAATTATAGACATGGGGTTAGAGAGAAATTGACTGCAGTATCAGACCTATTATCATGTAGCATGTTATCATGAGCCTTTAGCTCTATAGCAGAGTAGAGGTTATTGCTATCGTGATTGATTGTCCTTGGTGCCACGATATGGTACTGGGGACAATAACCTGGTGAGGAGCTTGCAGGTCTCAGTGGTGAAGTCGGATATTCTAGAAAAGATTCTTACTTGCGTAGCACGTAGACGGGATACATAGATTACCTTAGTTCATATTTCCATATGTGTACCATGGCATGTATATTATGTACCTTTCTAGTTCCCCTGAGGACCTGGCTATTTCCCAGGCTTAGACGAAGCTGAAGTCTACCCTGAGATTTACGGTTCGAGAGTTGAGACCAGAGACGTACCCGTAAAGAAGGACAATACAGTGCCAGAGGATTTCTCGTGATCGTGTCATTACTTTATTTAGACTTGTTACTCTATTTTCTTTCATTTCAGCAGACTTGTAGTTGACTATTACTTTATTTCTCGTTGTTGTTGTTTTGGGAAGTCTTTTTTTCTCGCATAGTTATATTTCCTTTATGGTTGGAAATTTGCTACATTTATCACATTGGACTTGATTACTTCTAGGACTATTATTTTGTATGGATGTAATTAGTTATATACCTGTGGACAGTGTTATGTTTCTGAGTTGATTATCATGATTTATAGCTTAAGAATTTAACTAATTGGCTTGTTATGAGGTTGGCCCATTGGTGATGTGTTGCTGGCATGTATTCGCATACCTGGTCCCACGAATTTTGGGACTGGGATGTTATATATTTTTGTGGTGGCCCATGCAGATCTACGAAAAATCACTTCGATTACGCTAATGTACCGACGTGAGCCTGTAATTAGAATAGGAAAGACCCATATGTAAGCCCCCTGGATTTTAGGGTCATTTTCAATTTTTCTAATGGAATTATTTTCCATAAATAATTTTATTATAATTAGTTTTGATCATTAATTGTACTTTTCCGTGACTTTGATTTTTGGAGCGCCAGGGATGTCAATCTCTCGAAACTTCCTTCATGAGTTTTGTAGTAGACAAGAGTATCTTCATTTTGATATATCATGTCCCACACAAACTTGCTCCCTTGTATTCTATTTACATCGCACAACTTTCTGGTTAATTTAGTCAATTTGTCTATCTACCGAAAAATTTGACCTAACTTCCAATTTAATCTCAGGGCTCGACATCGATCCAACCTAATCGACCCAATATGTGGTTTTGACCTATTTTGAGTCTACCACGCATGTGCCACTTGTGTGCCATCCAATTGAGCTCCCCCATGCTATTATTTCATCAATGATCATAAATAACTTAAATTGTAGTCATGATCGCTCCAACCCCAAGCCTGACCCAATCGAACCCAATCACACAACCCAAGTGCTGGTGGCCCCTTCATGACACCCAATCCTGACCCATCCTGACCCAAGCCTGACCCAATCGAACACAATCACACAACCCTAGTGCAGGTGACCCCTTCATGACACCCAAACACAACACACCATTTTCCCCTTCCTTTATTGCTATTATTATTATTACTAATATTCCTAGTATGATATGTATTATTAATTAAGTTAGAAAGAGTAATCATTGCATAATATATATATATATATATATATATATATATATATATATATATATATATATATATAAAATATATATATTTATATATATATATATATATATATATATATATATATATATTTATATATATATATATATATATATAAATATATATATATATATATATATATATATATATATATATATATATATATATATATATATATATTAAGAAGAGACTTTTATTGATGTATAAGGCGCAAAATGTTGAAGCCTATACAAGTAAACGCGCCACGCGCGAAAGACGACAAGAAAAGAGAAAGCATCAAACACAAAATGTTGCCCACAAAATGGGTGGAAGACCGAGCATCGGAAAGTTAGACGCTGGAAAACAGGGCCTTCCAAAAGTGCGCCCCAAAACCTGCGGTCGTCACCGCCCAAAGAAAGGCCTACGCACGACACGCGGTACCCTGATCAGACCAGGGATTCCCAAAAACTATGCGAGGTGTGAGAGAAATGCCTCTTTCTTTTGTAGATTTGTCGAACGACCTCTCTGTACATTTGTGGCGGGAGCTGACGGCCCTCGTATCTGTACTTGTTCCTGTTCTTCCACAAGACCCAAACTGCAGCGGCAGCGATGATCTGATGCCCGTGAGATGTGTTCCAGCTGGCCAGCAGATCGTTGATGCCCCCGGTCACGGGGACAATCCTGAACTTATTTTGAAGGTTCGACCAAATTTGAGTGGCTAGTTCACCAGAGATAAGGACGTGATCGGCGGATTCTGATTGGTGTGCCACACAACAGTGGCATCTGGACGCAAGGCTAAATTCGAAGGAGTTGATCGCATCGTCTGTAGGTAGTTTCCGTCGAGCGGCACGCCAGTTGAGAATGGACCATTTGGTGGTTATACATGTCTGCCAAAACTTGGCAGAAGGGGAGGTCGTTTCGTGGATGCCTCTGGCGATGGTTATGGCAGACGCCAGGGTAAATATTCCACCCGGGTTAGGGGACCATCTGAGCTCGTCATGCACGTCATTGATCGACAGACCAGAGGCTCCCAGGCTCGCCATAGCCTCTGGGTCAAGCCAGACTCTAACTCTATCCCAATTCTGCCCTGAAACGTCATCATCCCATAAATCTCGGATCTCGTACAGTGGCGGTGTTAGGTCGTTGGGACTGAGGATGTCCTCCCCCAACCAGCATTCCTTACATGCCTGCGAACGTTCGTTACCCAATTGCAAACACAAAAGCGGTTCAGCAAGGTTTCGATCGCGGATGATGCGCCGCCACGATGCGGAAGATCTGTTGTAGGCAAACGTCTCTGTCAAATGACAGAATCTGGAGTATCTAGCTCTCATGAACCTGGTCCAGATCGAGCTTTCAGTGTGAAGTTTCCACCACAATTTCACGGAGTGTGCGTCCGCAATGTCGGCAAGTCTACAGAAGCCCAGACCTCCCTCATCAGTAGGTTTAGCCATTGTGTCCCAACTGGCCCAGTGGTGCTTGTCCTTACCATCGTTGTGACCTCAAAAGAAATTTGTGAGGAGGGATTCAATTGAGTGGAGCACTTTGATTGGAGGCGAGCACACGACTAGGGTATATAGGGGGATGGAGGAGAGGACGTGCTTTATAAGTATCATCTTCCCCCCAGGGGATAGGGTGGCGTTGTGCCAACCCCCGATTTTCTTGCGAATCTTGCCCACCATGTGGTCGTAGATGCCTGAGTTCGCTTTCCCGTACACCAACGGCATCCTAAGTAAAGGAAAGGCAGGTGTCACCCTCATTTTCCGTATTTCTCGTATTTCGTATTTATACTCGTATCTGGATTTTGGCATGTATTTTTATTTTTCTCAACTTGTGGAATTTCGGTATTTCTCGTATTTTGGGTTTTGACATGGCTCGGTTTTAATTGGATTGGGTTGATTTGGTTTGGTTTAATGTGTATTGGAACACCTTAGCCTATGCTCCACCCTCAACACACCACATCCCACCCTCATTAAAACTCTACCGACTTTTTCTCTCTCCTCATAAACCTCCATTAATTTTCTTCTTCTCCTTCCTCTACACAACACCAACCCATAGGCAAGTGCACCTTGCCACCACATGAGAACCCTATTTTATTTGTCGATTAGCTAGATTAGGGCATGGTGATCAACATTAGAACTTGGCATTTTGTGATTTGGAGTCTCCATTGTTCTAGATCTAAGTTTTCCCTATTTTTAGATTTACATGGTTTTGATCTATTTAAGTTGGAGTTTAATGGGTTTTGATGTTTCCATGTGGAAGAGAATTCAATTTCACCCTAGATGGAACTTTGGAAATCAGGATTTGGAGTTCGGATGGCCAACTTGTGATGTTTTGAAATTTTGGGAGCCATTGGAGCCTCTTCTGAGCCATGGAGAAGAAGACCATGTGCGTCGCGCCCTTGGGCGTACGCAGCTCCCCTGCGGGCGTGCTCTTGCACGTACGCAGCTCCCCTGCGGGCGTGCTCTTGCGCGTACGCAACTCCCCTGCGGGCGTGCCCTTGCGCGTACGCTGCTTCCCTGCGGGCGTGCTCTTGCGCGTACGCAGCTCCCCTGCGGGCGTGCTCTTGCGCGTACGCAGCTCCCATGCGGGCGTGCTCTTGCGCGTACGCTTCCCCCTGTGCGCGCGCCCTTGCGCGTACGCTGCCCGCCGGCGCGCCAAGCCTTGTGCGTGCGCCCTTCCCTTGCGCAGTCTTCCTTTGCGCTGCTCTCCCTTGTACAGCCTGCTGCGTACCCGACCCTCGTGACCCATGCACCCGGCCCCTTGCGCCATTGGCCCTGCGCCTTTGGCCATGCACCATCCAACCCCCTGACCCCTTGCTTAACCCATTGGCTCTTGGAGTATTGGTTTTATTTCTCGACTTGGTTTCTCTTTTGTGGATTGGGTTTTTCCTGAGATCTGTTCAACACAGCACGACTCTCTTGACCCGACACGGCCTAACACGGTTTTCAAGTAATTGTTTATGGCTAGTACGGTTCTCGGGATTTTCTGTGGATTATGATCCTGGTATTCTCTGATCTCCTTGTTAGTGACCCAGTGGGGTGCACACCTAACTTGTAACTTGTAGTTAATACTTGTGACTTGATAACTTGATAGTGGCCCGTGGCGGCGCACTCCTGACTTGTAGCATGACTTGATAACTTAATGCTGTTGCGACAGCTAACTTAACTTGACCTGCCTTGACACCGTGGGTAGTTCTTTCTTGCTTGCTTGTTAAATCCACTTGTCCTGTCTTGCATCATGTCTAGGATAGGACTCCTGAGTACCACGGTCAGGGGTACCTACCAAAATGGATTAACGTTAATAACTAGAATAACACAGTAGTCATGAAGAGATGACACAGCTACAGGCAATCCCGTTACCTGGGCGCTCTTGGGATCTGTAGCCTGCCGTCGAGTAGGGCACATTTCCAGCACACTGTCATGTGTTGCACCTTCTAAGTCACTTAAATGTACATGCGTTCCCTGGACGATGTACCCACCAGAATTCAACCCCTAATTTTCGACCTGGGTAACCTGGATGGTCTGCAGGGCTTGTGGCTGTGGAATAATCTCACTGCTTCTTGTTAGTAATTAGGCCTATGATAACCCTAGTTAGTTAAAGTAGTAAGCCGTAGTATCTGCTTGGCCGTGATTGATTGAATGAGGCATAACCAGTCTAGCCATGTCTTGATCCAGTACAAGATTGCTTCCTGTCTTGATTTCTTACATTATTATCTTGCCGATAAATGGTGGGAAACCAAGTTCTGTTCAGATGAAGGGTTACAATCCCGGTCCTTGTTTGGTTTACGGGTTGTAACCTGGTTATCGGAATAGTTCCATGGTTATCTCGTCGTATATCATCCTGACATGTTTTCGTAAATTCTAGTTTTAATATTAGAATTTCTTGTGTTAATTGCTGGCTTTGTTCTTATTTCGTGGCCCCCTTGTGGCACTTGCTCTTTCTGGGGTTGACCCAGCTGGTTTTGTGTGGCCAGATTTCGGAGCAGCTCCCGAGGATCTACCAAGCTTCCAGCCCAATGGTGACAACTAGACGAAACCCGGGCCTAGAATGGGTTTTCCTTTTGTCTTGCCCACTTCATTGTAAAACTATTCTTTTGAGGCGTTTAGCCGACGAGCACCTGTTAGCTCGATGCACTTTTACTTACTGTCTGCCTACGGGCTGTAAACATGATTAACAAATCCTAGGGTTGATCATGTATGACTAAACTCTTGCTAGTCCTAACATTTTGTAACGACTAGCTTCATGATCAGCTGAATATGTAATATTTGGGACGCCTTATTATTGTATATTTAATGATCATACATCTTGTGACCTTACTCACTTGCTTGTGATTGAGACATTAGGCTTGTTCATGACCATAAGAGACTGTTGGCTTGTAGTAAACCCTCATATATCTAGACAGCCGTGACCGTATATCGAGGTGGTTTCCATTTCAATATACGTAGCTGGCTATGTCTGCCCCCGCTCTCCAGTATTCTGGTTCTGGGGCGTGACATGGTTTAAGTGGTGGCCCATGCAGGTCTTGTAAATCAAGATATCTGAGGGTTTACCAGATAGATGTCTCAATCAGTACTCGTCCGTGATCTCTGTTCGTATCCTCTGAATCCCTGGATTCTTGCCCTGATCCTGTGCTTATATCATTGATCTGTCCTGGTCCTTTCCTTATTGTTTCCTGTGTCGTCTTCTTCAGCGGCACTGTACCTGGTCCTACCGATCAACGAGGTGGAGCACTTCCCGTGGATCAGCAGCAACCCGGAGATCAAGTCCAGCATTCCGGGGTAGCCTCCAGAGTTGTGCCTACTGGAGGAGAGTCACCAGTTCGGCCCGTCCAGCCCGCAGAGCCAGATGATGGTACCTTAGTAGGCCTCATCAGAACCTTGATAGCTTCCCAGGATCGTCGAAGCGACGCCCTGCACCAGACAGTTCAAGAAGCTTTGACCCGAGGCGGACATCCAGGGAACCGGGCGGCAAACAGCTTCAAGCGATTGAACCCTCCTTTCTTCGACGGCAGCGAGGATGCGATTACCGCGGATGCATGGCTTCAGAATACCGAGGTAATTCTGGAAGCAGCTAGGACACCCGAGAATGAGAAGGTGGCGGTGGTAAGCCTGCAGTTGTTGGACTTGGCTCGCAGTTGGTGGGCGGCGCAAGCCGTGGGATTAGTGGCACCCATTGCTTGGGCAGTGTTTAGAGAGAGATTCCAGAGGAAGTATTTCGATGCTGTGGCTCGGTACGACCTGCAGACCAGATTTACCAACTTGAAGCAAGGAGGCAGAACAGTCGACAGTTATGCATCGGAGTTTTCTAGACTCAGTAGGTTTGCCCCCACCTTGGTGGCGACCGAGTTTGATAGGGCCCAGCGGTTCCAGTAGGGACTGTATTTGGAGACCTTGTTGGCGGTTGAGCAGTTCGAGCACCAGACGTTCGATGCAGTCTTGAGAGCAGCTAGGAGGCAGAGTACACCTCCCAGGGTTGTGGCAAGTACTATTGTCGTCAACTCCTCTCCAGTGTCTGTATTATTTGATTCTGGTGCATCGCATTCATTTATGTCTGCACGATTCGCGATACGGATAGGTTTGGAGCCCGAGTCATTATCAGTGAGGCTCAATATACTTACTGGTAATGGCCTTGTGGGAGTAGATCGAGTATTTTCCTCGTGTCGGATCATAGTTAGCGGTATGGAGTTCCCCGCTAGATTTATAGAGTTTCCTATGGCAGACTATGATGTAGTCCTAGGCATGGATTGGTTGAGGAACCAGTATGCTAGGATAGACTGCCATATTGGCAGAGTTGTCTTTAGTATCCCCGGCGAGCCAGAGTTTTCGTTTTCCAGAGGCGCAGTGGAGCCATCTTCCCCAGCGTTGCGGATGGCAGTAGCAGCAGGGCAGTTACCCCGGATAGTTGAAGAGTTTCCAGATGTCTTTCCAGAGGAGCTTCCAGGGATGCCGCCGGAACGGGAGATTGAGTTCACTATAGACTTGATTCCCGGGACAGCACCAGTATCAGAGCGAGTCTACAGGATGGCGCCTTCAGAGTTGGAAATTTTATACAAAATGATTGAAGAACTGAGGACCAAGGGATTCATCCGTGCAAGTGGATCGCCTTGGGGAGCCCCGATGCTTCTTGTAAAAAAGAAGGATGGTACGTCCAGGCTATGTGTTGATTATCGTACCTTGAATTCGGTGACAATCAAGAACAGATACCCTCTTCCGAGGATAGATGACTTGTTTGATCAGCTCAGAGGGGCTTCAGTGTTCTCGAAGATCGACTTGCGGTCGGGATACCACCAGATCAGAGTCAGAGAGCAGGACATCCCGAAGACAGCATTCAGATCGAGGTATGGACATTGGGAGTTCCTTGTTATGCCCTTTGGAGCGACCAATGCGCCGGCCGTATTCATGGACCTCATGAATCGTATTTCATGCCTTACTTGGATCAATTTGTGATCGTGTTCCTAGATGACATCCTGGTCTACAGCAAGAGTGAAGCAGAGCATGAGCAGCATCTCAGAGTCGTCCTCCAGACGCTTAGGGAGCATCAGTTGTACGCCAAGTTCAGTAAATGCGAGTTCTGGCTCGATCGCATATCATACATGGGTCACATCATTACCCGAAGAGGAGTGGAAGTGGATCCCCAGAAGATTGTGGCTATCGAGTCATGGCCGGTACCCAGCTCATTGGCAGAGGTTCGCAGCTTCCTTGGATTGGCCGGCTACTACCGGCGGTTCGTTTCAGATTTCGCAAGGATTTCAGCGCCGATGACCCAGTTGACCAGCAAGGATGTGCCGTTTGTTTGGACAGCAGAGTGTCAGGAATCATTTGAGAAGTTGAAGCAAGGTTTGATAACGGCTCCCATTCTCACCCTTCCAGATGGGACCGGAGGATTCACAGTTTATTGCGACGCTTCAGGCAGAGGATTGGGGTGTGTCTTGATGCAGCATGGGAAGGTAATATCTTATGCGTCACGTCAACTACGTGATCATGAGAAGAATTACCCGACCCACGACTTGGAATTGGCGGCGGTAGTGTTTGCTTTGAAGTTGTGGAGACACTACTTGTACGGAGATAGAGTGGAGATCTTTACTGAACATAAGAGCCTGAAGTATGTTTTCACCCAGAAGGACCTTAATATGCGGCAGAGAAGATGGCTCGAGCTACTGGTGGACTATGATGTGGATTTGCAGTATCATCCCGGGAAGGCCAACGTTGTAGCAGATGCATTGAGCAGGAAAGCCGGAGTTTATTTCCTGACGGCGCAACCAGAATTATTGGCAGATCTTCAGAAGATGGGAATTGAAGTGGTTCTTCCAACCAGCGTGGCATTGATGGCTAGCCTACAGGTTCAGTCCAGCATAGTTGAGAGAATTCGGGTGGCGCAGTCAACAGATTCCAAGATCCAGCGACTCGGAGCAGATTGTGAAGCAGGAAGAAGGCCAGAGTTATGTATCCATGAAGATGGTACACTTCGGTACGGCACTCGTCTTTGTGTACCCAGTGGAGATATCAGACAGGAAGTCATGGCAGAAGCCCACAGTTCACAATATTCTATTCATCCGGGTGGTACGAAGATGTACCGTGATATTCGTCAGCATTTCTGGTGGAATGGCATGAAGAGGGAGATAGCCCGGTTTGTCTCTCGGTGTTTGGTTTGCCAACAGGTTAAAGCTGAACATCAGAGGCCCGCTGGACTTCTTCAACCCTTACCGATCCCGGAATGGAAATGGGAACATATAACCATGGATTTCGTGACCGGATTGCCCAGATCTCCGGCCGGCAGAGATGCTATTTGGGTAATTGTGGACAGGCTTACCAAGGTGGCACACTTTCTCCCATTCAGAGTTGGACAGTCGACGGCGCAGTTAGCAGAGATGTATCTCAGGCAGATCGTCAGGCTTCACGGTGTGCCAGTCAGCATCACCTCAGACAGGGATTCAAGATTCACATCACACTTTTGGCGCAGCTTGCAGAAGAGTTTGGGGACTCGCCTTCAATTCAGCTCAGCTTATCACCCGCAAACGGATGGTCAATCAGCGCGCACAATCTAGACTCTTGAAGATATGTTGAGATCCTGTACCCTTGACTTCAGTAGTTCATGGGAGAATCATCTGCACCTGGTGGAATTCTCGTACAACAACAGTTATCAGGCTAGTATCCAAATGGCACCCTTCGAGGCTCTTTATGGCAGGGAGTGCAGATCCCCGCTAGCATGGGACGATGTCGGGGAGAGGCAGATGCTCGGACCCGAATTGATTTCCTAGACGGTTGAAGTGGTCAGGAAGGTCAGAGATCACCTCCAAGTTGCCCAAGACCGCCAGCGCCATTGGGCCGATGCTCATCGGCGTCCCTTAGAATTTGCTGTCGGCGACCATGTATTCCTTAGGATCTCGCCTAACCGCGGCGTCATTCGCTTTGGCGTGCGGGGAAAGCTTAGTCCTAGGTATATAGGGCCGTTCGATATTCTAGAGCGAGTATGAGATGTATCCTATCGTCTCGCTCTTCCGTCGTCGCTAATTGAGGTGCATGATGTATTCCATGTTTCCCAATTACGACGGTATATTCCGGACCCGAGCCACATCCTAGACCATTCGGAATTGGTTGTTGGTACCAACCTTTCGTATGAGGAGAGGCCCGTGTCTATATTGGACCGGAGGGAGAAGATACTCAAGAACAAGACTATTAAATTATTCCGTGTTGCTTGGGGTCATCACTCTCTAGGTGAGTCAACGTAGGAGCGTGAGGACGACATCCGATCGCGATATCCCTACCTGTTTAACTCGTGAGGTATAATGTTTTTCTTATGCCTTACGTTTTCCCTTTCTTGCTTGCATTGTATGATTGTATGATTGAACTGCTTAGTGTAACTTGCCTGGGCTTAATGTAACTTGTCGTGACAATCTCTAGCTCCTTGATTAAATTTTGAGGACGGAATTCTTTTAAGGTGGGTAGAGTTGTCACCCTCATTTTCCGTATTTCCCGTATTTCGTATTTATACTCGTATCTGGATTTTGGCATGTATTTTTATTTTTCTCAACTTGTGGAATTTCGGTATTTCTCGTATTTTGGGTTTTGACATGGCTCGATTTTAATTGGATTGGGTTGATTTGGTTTGGTTTAATGTGTATTGGAACACCTTAGCCTATGCTCCACCCTCAAACACCACATCCCACCCTCATTAAAACTCTACCAACTTTTTCTCTCTCCTCATAAACCTCTATTAATTTTCTTCTTCTCCTTCCTCTACACAACACCAACCCATAGGCAAGTGCACCTTGCCACCACATGAGAACCCTATTTTATTTGTCCATTAGCTAGATTAGGGCATGGTGATCAACATTAGAACTTAGCATTTTGTGATTTGGAGTCTCCATTGTTCTAGATCTAAGTTTTCCCTATTTTCGGATTTACATGGTTTTAATCTATTTAAGTTGGATTTTTATGGGTTTTGATGTTTCCATGTGGAAGATAATTCAATTTCACACTAGATGGAACTTTGGAAATCCGGATTTGGAGTTCGGATGGCCAAGTTGTGATGTTTTGAAGTTTTGGGAGCCATTGGAGCCTCTTCTCAGCCATGGAGAAGAAGACCCTGCGCGTCGCGCCCTTGCGCGTACGCAGCTCCCCTGCGGACGTGCTCTTGCACGTACGCAGCTCCCCTACGGGCGTGCTCTTACGCGTACGCAGCTCCCCTGCGGGCGTGCCCTTGCACGTACGCAGCTCCCCTGCGGGTGTGCCCTTGCGCGTACGCTGCTTCCCTGCGGACGTGCTCTTGCGCGTACGCAGCTCCCCTGCGGGCGTGCTCTTGCGCGTACGCAGCTCCCCTGCGGGCGTGCTCTTGCGCGTACGCTTCCTCCTGCGCGCGCGCCCTTCCCTTACGCAGTCTCCCTTTGCGCTGCTCTCCCTTGTGCAGCCTGCTGCGTACCCGACCCTCGTGACCCATGCACCCGGCCCCTTGCGCCATTGGCCCTGCGCCTTTGGCCATGCACCATCCAACCCCCTGACCCCTTGCTTAACCCATTGGCTCTTGGAGTATTGGTTTTATTTCTCGACTTGGTTTCTCTTTTGTGGATTAGATTTTTCCTGAGATCTGTCCAACAAAGCACGACTATCTTGACCCGACACGGCTTAACACGGTTTTCAAGTAATTGTTTATGGCTAGTACGGTTCTCGGGATTTTCTGTGGATTATGATCCTGGTATTCTCTGATCTCCTTGCTAGTGACCCAGTGGGGTGCACACCTAACTTGTAACTTGTAGTTAATCCTTGTGACTTGATAACTTGATAGTGGCCCGTGGCGGCGCACTCCTGACTTGTAGCATGACTTGATAACTTAATGCTGTTGCGACAGCTAACTTAACTTGACCTGCCTTGACACCGTGGGTAGTTCTTTCTTGCTTGCTTGTTAAATCCACTTGTCCTGTCTTGCATCATGTCTAGGATGGGACTCCTGAGTACCACGGTCAGGGGTACCTACCAAAATAGATTAAGGTTAATAACTAGAATAACAAAGTAGTCATGAAGAGATGACACAGCTACAGGCAATCCCGTTACCTGGGCGCTCTTGGGATCTGTAGCCTGCCGTCGAGTAGGGCACATTTCCAGCACACTGTCATGTGTTGCACCTTCTAAGTCACTTAAGGGTACATGCGTTTTCTGGATGATGTACCCACCAGAATTCAACCCCTAATTTTCGACCTGGGTAACCTGGACGGTCTGCAGGGCTTGTGGCTGTGGAATAATCTCACTGCATCTTGTTAGTAATTAGGCCTGTGATAACCCTAGTTAGTTAAAGTAGTAAGCCGTAGTATCTGTTTGGCCGTGATTGATTGAATGAGGCATAACCAGTCTAGCCATGTCTTGATCCAGTACAAGATTGCTTCCTGTCTTGATTTCTTACATTATTATCTTGCCGATAAATGGTGGAAAACCAAGTTCTGTTCAGATGAAGGGTTACAACCCCGGTCCTTGTTTGGTTTACGGGTTGTAACCTGGTTATCGAAATAGTTCCATGGTTATCTCGTCGTATATCATCCTGACATGTTTTCGAAAATTCTAGTTTTAATGTTAGATTTCTTGTGTTAATTGCTGGCTTTGTTCTTATTTCGTGGCCCCCTTGTGGCACTTGCTCTTTCTGGGGTTGACCCAGCTGGTTTTGTGTGGCCAGATTTCGGAGCAGCTCCCGAAGATCTACCAAGCTTCCAGTCCAATGGTGACAACTAGACGAAACCCGGGCCTAGAGTGGGTTTTCCTTTTGTCTTGCCCACTTCATTGTAAAACTATTCTTTTGAGGCGTTTAGCCGACGAGCACCTGTTAGCTCGATGCACTTTTACTTACTGTCTGCCTACGGGCTGTAAACATGATTAACAAATCCTAGGGTTGATCATGTACGACTAAACTCTTGCTAGTCCTAATATTTTGTAACGACTAGCTTCATGATCAGCTGAATATGTAATATTTGGGACGCCTTATTATTGTATATTTAATGATCATACATCTTGCGACCTTACTCACTTGCTTGTGATTGAGACATTAGGCTTGTTCATGACCATAAGAGACTGTTGGCTTGTAGTAAACCCTCATATATCTAGATAGCCGTGACCGTATATCGAGGTGGTTTCCATTTCTATATACGTAGCTGGCTATGTCTGCCCCCGCTCTCCAGTATTCTGGTTCTGGGGCGTGACAGCAGGTATGATGTGGAAAAGGAGGTCATGGTGGACAACACAGCCGAGTAGATTCTATCTGCTTTGTGATGTGTGTAGATCACGCTCTTACTGTTGTTAACTCTTTGTCCGGAGCATCTACAGTAATTAGCAAGCGTCCTTTGAACCACCTCAATGGAGCCAATGTCGCCTACGGAGAAAATAAGGATGTCGTCCGCGTACGCAAGGTGAGTTATAAGAGGGCAACCAGTCATTGTGTGAAAGTGGTGGAATCCAGGAGACCTGGGCATGCTTTTGAGGTTTCTACTAAGCGCTTCGGCCGTGACGATGAAAATGGTGGAGGAAAGGGGGTCTCCCTGTCTGACCCCGCGGGTAGCTCTAAAGAAGCCTTTCGCTTGCCCGTTGATGAACGTAGAAAACCAGGAGTTGTTGATGGATCTAAAGATGATGTCGATCGAAGGTTCGGAGAATCCGAAGGCTCTGAACACCCAGATCATGAATTGCCAGTCGAGGCGGTCGTATGCTTTTTCCATGTCCAGTTTGATGGCGACGTTCCCCCCTAGACGAAAATTTCATACAAGTGATCATTTTTTGGGCCAGTAAGATGTTATCGGTGATGTTGCGTCCTTTGACGAATACGTATTGCTCTTTGGAGATGATCTTTGGGAGGAGATCAGACGTCTTGGTGGCAATGATCTTAGATATAATTTTGTTGGTGAAAGTGCAGAGGCTGATCGGTCTGAAGTCTTTAAAGGTCTCCGGGTTGTCTTTCTTGGGTATGAGGATGATATGGGCGCAGGATATGGATTTCGGATATCTAGCCCCTTGAAAAAATGTCATTGTGGCCTCCAAGAGGTCGAACTGGATGATGCCCCAGCATGTTCTGAAGAAGACTCCGTTGAACCCGTCAGGTCCCGGGGCACTGTGCGCATTAATGGACCACACTGCAGCCTTAACCTCTTCAGCAGTGGGGGGAGAAGTAAGGAGTTCGTTATCCCTGTCGTTGATCAGGGATGGGATCTCGGACAGAAAACCCTCGTCTTTGACCACAGCTTCTTTAGCGAACATGTTGGAGAAGTAGTTAGTAGCAGCAGCTTGAATGCTCTCCTGTTCGTCCTGCACGTTGCCGGTCCCGTCGTTGATACGATGAATTCTAAGAGAGCTTCTGCGGCCTTTGACGCACTTGTGAAAGAAGGCAGAATTCTGGTCCCCATCCGTGTTCCAGGTTAATCTGGCCTTTTGTTTCCAGAATTATGTTTCAACCTTGATCCTGGATTTAAGAATGGCCTTGGCGAGATTTAGAGAGGCGTGGGCCTCTGGGGAGCCAACGATGGCGAATGCGCTCTCCGTACGGGTGACGTCGTCTTCGGCATCCTTAATGGCTTGGAAGATGTCCCCGAACGCGTTCTTGCTCCAGGCCGTAAGGGCCTTTCTGGTAGCTTTGAGTTTCGTAGCTATTTTGACAAGAGGGTCCAGATCGGTCACTGAGCTCCAAGCCTCGGCCATGGTATGCATGGATTGGGGGTGGTAGCGCCAGAAATCAAGGAAGCAAAAAGCATTTTTGATGCGGTTGTGGTTGTTGACAATCTCTATGAGAAGAGGGGATGGTCCGATTCGGTGGAGTTCAGGTGCGAAAGATTGGTGATCAGCCCCAAATCCGACCAACAGTCATTAACCATTGCACGGTCAAGGCGGGAGTACTGACGCCGAGAGCCTTCCTACATGTTGCACCAGGCAAACTTGTTGCCGTGGAAGGGTACGGAGGATAGGTGCACATTAAAGGCGAAGTTGTTGAAGTCATCCATTGCCAATTGAGGGGGAGCATGACCTCCGGATTTCTCCTCTCTGCAAGACACGGTGTTAAAGTCCCCGATGCAGAGCCACGGAAGGACGTTGTGAGGAAGGGAAGACCCCGACAGATCCTTCCAAAGTAATCTGCGCTCTGGGATGTCGCAGCTACCGTGGATCGCCGAAAGTAGGATGCGGGACTTGAGGGCAGGGTGCTCGATCCAACATGAGAGCGCCTGAGTAGAGTCCTGAATTATGCCGAAACGGAACTCAGCGGCGAAGAAGATCCAAATGTCGTAACACCCGAAAATCGCAGATGGGAATCCCAGCTTGAGTTGAGTTTCTTTAATCCTTTTGTGGGGTATTTTGGGTTCAACAATGACAAGTAAATCTATCCGATTGGATTTTTTGAGGCTGAGGATACGATTCAGCGTCGATTTATTCCCTAGGCCTCGAACGTTCCAGGATAGTATGTTAGGCATTGAGGGAGGAGGTGGGGGTATTGTGGAGCTTTGCGGCAGATCTCGTGGTCATCGCCGTTTGCTGTTTCTGTTTCTTGTTTTTCTTCTTTTTCTTATGTGCATTATTTTTTGGACTGCCGCCGGCCGTTTCCTGAGCCCTATCAGAGCCCGTATTAGTACTGTCAACTGTCGTTAGGGAGGTGTCAGTGTCTTCTAACTCTGCCAGAGCGCATAGAGGATTGTCACGATCTAGAAAGCCTGCTTCTTTGGCTTGCCAAAACCTCCCTGTGAGAGGGGAGCTGGGGCGGGATGGAGCGACGACCTTATTTGGGTGGTGGGTCCGCTTGGGATCTGCGCATTGGGGCGGAATGCCAGGGGACGGCGGCTCCGCTTCCGTACCGGGAATGGAGGGGTGGTGGCCTACCGATGGCTGCACACCGGGGGGGCACCTGGCCGCAAAGGGAGTCAGGGGGGATGAAGCGAAGGAGATTGGGGTGATTGGGAGGATTTGGAGGGGCACGATGGCGTAGCCATTTTGGGGGGAGGTTGGGGGGACTATGATGGTAGCCGGTGACTGGCGGCTCGAGGGTGCTATCAGAGGGGTCGTTGTCGAGAGTTCCGAAGGAGTTATGGAGGGTGATTGCGAGAGGAGAGGGTGGCCAGCGACAGTGTCAGTCTGGGTGTGGGAGTGGACGGGCGGTGGTAGGGCAATCGTTGCCTTAATGGGGGGATTGGGGGCAGGGCTGGCGGGGTAATACGGGAGAAGGATGGCGCGCCTTGCTTGTGTGGCTTCCGGGGACCGGTCATCTTGAGTTTGGGGTGGGCGCGGAAGCAGTGCTGTAAAGAATGGCCGCTCATCTGATAGTGTTGGCAGAAGATTATGCTGTTGTCGTATACCAGGGATTGGCTGTATGTCTGATCTCCGAGTTCTATCTCAATCAGTTTGGGTGGATCATTGGCGATGTCTAACTCTACGCATATCTTGCGTAGTTACATTTTAAGAGGTTTCGCGTCTCTTTGGCGATTGCCTCCAGGGACCCGAATGAGCTGATGATCCGCTTGAGGGCTGCTGCGGGAAAGCACACCAGGGGGAGATTGGGGAGGGTGATCCAAGAGGTAATGACAGTCGAATCGATTTTAGGGTTGAAATTCGGGGACCATTTGACAATTTTAGCGATCTGTGCGTCTATTTTGGTCTGTCCGTTCGCCTACACTTTGTTGTAGCCCTGGTCGGAGGTTAGGTGTAGGAACATGTGTTTGGGATAGAGAGGAGCTATCCGGTATGTCGTCGAGAGGCCCCAACCGGTGATTGCCTCCCTAACAATTGAGATTTTTGGGCATCCGGATCCGAACTTAAGGACGAAAGTCCTGTTGAAGGGGGAAGATAGAGAGCGGATCTCCGCATTGGAGAAGGGGACCCGGATAGGGTATCCGTCCGGTGGTGACGCCAGAGTGACGTCCGGCAGCTCCACTTCCGCGACCGGAGTGGGGGCGTGCTTCGCGCGATCCGGCCTAAGAACATCCGCGAAGGAGAGAGCGCTAGCAAAGGCCCCGGAGGCCAAGGAGCCCGGAGAAGATAGGATAGGCATACCGCGTCCCATGGAGGGGACTCCCGAAGGTGTGGGTAGACCGACGGGAGACCCGACACTAGCGTCCAAAGAGACGGAGGTCACTGGTGCCGCAAGACCGACGCCGGGAGGGGGATGGGAAGCGACTAACATGGCTGGCGCCAGGAAGGTGGAGGACACGGCCGGGACCTGGGGGGTTGGGGATGCGCCAGGGTGAACGGGATGGCACCGCAGGAAGGTGTCAGAAAGGGTGGACCCCCGACGGGGATGACCGCACCGGCTTCCGCCGGGGAGACATGGCTTACGCCAAGGTGGGACCCGTACAGGCAAAGGCCTGTGGGGGAGAAGTCCGCGCAGGCGACAGCCTGGGGGCCGGGACCTGACCCAGCAAGGGAGGCCCCGAGGGAGCTGCGCTTTGCGCACAAAGGGAGAGCGGCGGGGGGCCCGCATAAAGCGAGGACACCCGCGTAAAGGGGGAGGCAGGTAGGCCCGCGTAAAGCGAGGTCACCCGCGAAGAGGGGGGAAGGTAGAGGGGGCCCGCGTAAAGAGTAGGGCCCGCATGAAGCGAGGACACCAGCGTAGAGAGGGGCAGGTAGTCCCGCGTAAAGATGGGGACCCCCAGTCCGCGTAGAGGGGGATGCAGTTAGTCCCGCATAGAGCGGGGATCCCGAGCTCTCGGTAGCGCTGGCGTCAACGCCCGTCTATCGAGGAGCGAGGCCCACGCACCCCACCGGGGGGAAACCGAGGCAGGGCCGACTGAGCCTACCGGGACAGGCCGTCCCACGCCGGGGAGGGGGGGTGGAGACCACCGGAGCGGCGGAGCTAACACCGGCTCTGGATGTGCCGGAGAGGGGGCCCACCGGAGCTGCGCCGTGCAACCCTCCGGGGGAAACTGAGGCAGCAGAGGTCGTCGGGGCAGGCCGTCCAACGCCGGGGAGGGCTGGTGGAGGCCACCGGAGCGGCGGAGCTAACATAGGGGGTAACCGGGCTGGCGAGGTTGGCTCCGGAAGCGCCGAAGAGGGGGTCCACCGGAGCTGTTCCGAGGACCGGCCGACCAGGACGAGCTGCTCCTGCGTCCAGACAGGGGAGGGGGGAGAAGGAGGGGGAGGAGGGAGGGAAGCCGAAGAAGGGGGTGGTGGAGGCTAGGGACATCTGTCCGGGGGCGGCACCCGAGGAAGGGGGCAGCTGTCCCCCTCCGCCACCCGAGACAGCCTGGCCGACCCGCTCCTCAGCCGGGGAAAAAACAATCGCCGCTTCCGAGAGATCGACAGCCGAATCCGAAGAAGAGGAACGCGTCTCGAGGCCCGGGATCGAAGCTGCAGGTCGCGGCGAGGAGGAGACCGGAGGGGGATGCCCAGCACTGGCGAGCATAGCGGCCGTCCACGCTGGCAGATTTTGGGGTGGGGGCGTCCCAAGAATAGAGGGGAGGGAGGAGCGAGGGAGCCGGCGACGGAGACCGAGGTGGGTCCAGCCGGCCTGGGTCCTTCCGTCCTGACGGGGGAAGCTGCCCGCCGGGGGTCCAGGTCCGCCGGAAGGGGAAGGGGTGGGGGGTAGGGGGATATGGGGAGGAGTGTCGACTCCGACCGCGGCGTCGGCGGAGGGCGACATGGGCGGACGGCGGCGCCGACTGGCTGGAGGGTGGAGGGACATGAGCGGGATGGGAGGGGGCGGACGGCGGTGGGGGTCAGGAGGGGAAAGGGGGGGGCAGGTGGGAGCGGGTTGGGGAGAAAGCATCGGATATATATATATATATATATATATATATATATATATATATATATATATATATATATATATATATATACTCCCACAGATGAAGATCATTAAGTGGTCTCCAGGCTTCACTATATATATATATATATATATATATATATATATATATATATATATATATATATATATATATATATATATATATATATATATATATTAGAGAGTAGAGATACATGTATATACATGTTTATATATATATATATATATATATATATATATATATATATTACTCCCACCAGATGAAGATCATTAAGTGGTCTCCAGGCTTCACTACTATAGAAGATTCAGCAAGGGTCGCCGCCTGGGTAACCCTGCCCAATCTACCACTAATTTGCTTCGTCCCCGCGGCCCTAAAGCGTATCGCCAACTCCTTCGGTACGTTCGTGGCCGCGGCCCCTGAGACAAGCAACCTTACCAAAGCCCACTATGCTAAAATCTGCGTAGAACTCGATCTAACATCCGAACCACCCAATTTTATGAATATTGAGCTCGACAATCGGACCCACACTCAACAAATCCTCTACGACAACCACATTATGTTCTGTAACCATTGCCATTTAAGGGGCCACATCCCCAAGCACTGCCACCGCCTACACCCAGAACTCAAGAAAAAAGCACCCTTGAGTAACAACGTGCCAGCCGAAGGGAGGACTCCCCTGCCACCCATTCTTCCTCATCCGAACTTGCACGTTCGTTTCGAATCCAGTGAAGGCAAGACAGACCAAAGCGAGCCCCACAGCAAAGCTCAGTCTCTAGCCCTGACCCCCTTCATCACTCAAGATCTCACTCTATCCACCCGATTCGACGCTCTTTATTCGGGAGACACGGAACCACCGACGGAGAGTGCGGATTGCCCCCCTGCCGACCTAGCGCTTACCGAGCTAGCAACTAACTCTCCTAACCCGGAGGTCGCAGAGGCGAACCAAGACACCGGCAAGGCTGAGCAACAAAGCATCAACGAAGACCCTGTGGAAGTAGTCCTGGCTATTCTTGGGCCAGACCAAGTGCGGCGTGGACTATAGGTTCAAGCCGCAGGGTACCCTCTCCAGCAAACCATTCCTCCGATTGAGAACGTCAGCGATTCCCTAGTCATTCCCCCTGAGGATCTCTTCTTTGACTCCGCCAGGGAATTGGTTGATCTCCCCACGAGCCCACTCGAGCAACCCATCAGCGACCCTTCCAACTCGATAGAGGAAGTAGCGCCACTAGCGCGCGGGGTCAATGCCAAGACAGGAAACGAAGAAATCTCAACTATCCAAACCAGATCCGCTGCCAAGCGGAACAAAAAACCACCCCCAAAACTTTATTAATGCTGAACATCCTTTCGTGGAACGTCTGCGGTCTTGCGAACAAACCCACTATAAGGAGAATCTTCGGACTGCGGACAATCCACAAGATCGATATTCTCATTATTCTTGAACCCAAAATTCCCCCCAAAAGATTAAAATCTATCCAATTGCAGCTTGGCTTCCCCAAGGCTATAGCAGGCAGACACGATATTTGGATCCTCTGTACGAAAGACGTCAACATTGGAGTCATACAGGACTCCCGGCAGGCTCTCTCTTGCTGGTGGGAACATCCTTCGCTCCCTCAGCGCTGTATTCTTTCGGCGATCCATGACAGCTGTGATATCGCCGAGCGAAAATTTCTCTGGAACGATCTTCTCGACATCCAGCTCCGCAACATCAACTCTCATTGGCTTTGCATTGGGGACTTTAACGCGATCACATGCAGAGAAGAGAAAATCGGAGACCGGCCCCCTCCCACACAGGCCATGCAAGACTTCAACAACTTCATCTTTAATGCTCATCTTGCCACCCTTCAGTTCACCGGCAATGCTTTCACTTGGTGCAACATGCAGGAAGGCGACCGTCGGCAATACTCCCGCGTGGACAGAGCCCTAGTTAACGCCCTCTGGCACGGAATGGGGATTACTACCAACCTATCCCATCTCAACTCCACTGAATCAGATCACGCACCCCTGCTGATTGCGATTAAAAACAATACCAATCCATCCAAAAAAAAATTCCAATTTCTCGAATTCTGGATCGATCATCCCCAATTCTTGGGCATCGTCACTGAAGCATGGAGTCGGGATGATTCTCCCAATCCCATATCGCGGGTGAGTAACAAGCTCAAAGCTACGAGGAAAGCCCTGTCCCACTGGAGCAAACTGGCATACGGGGACATTTTTCAAGCCGTGCGAGAAGCGGAGGACGACATTACCCGTGCCGAGGCAAAATTCGTCTCGGATCGCACTACAGCGGCCAGGAAAGCACTGAACCTCACCATGTCCATGCTCAAATTCAGGCTCAAAGTGGAGACCGACTTCTGGAAGCAGAAGGCGAGGCTGAAATGGGACGGCGAAGGGGACAAAAACTCAAAATACTTCCACACCTACGTCAATGGCCGCAGACAGAAGCTATCGATTCACAGTACGGTGATCGATAATGGGAACATCATCACTGACCATAATAGCATCCAAGAGGCCGCAGTGGATTTCTACTCCAAACTATTCTCCAAAGAGACAGTTCATAAAGATATCTCCTTCATGGACCAAATCTCCCGTCTCATTAACGACAACGACAACTCCCAGTTGGAACGCCCCTGACCCGGACGGCTTTTCCGGGGTGAAAGACGCAGTGTGGGCTCTTAACGAACACAGTGCTCCCGGCCCGGACGGCTTTTCCGGGGTCTTCTTTCGCACCAGCTGAGATATTATCAAGCAGGACATCACTGATGCGGCTATTGCATTCTTCGAAGGAGCCACTTACGCCAAAGCAATTTCCAGTGCTAATCTCATCCTCATCCCGAAGAAAGACAACCCGGAGTCCTTTCGAGACTTTAGACCAATAAGTCTGTGCACCTTCACCAACAAAATCATTTCCAAGATCATTGCCACCATAGTGGCAGGTATGCTCCCCAAAATAATTTTAGAGGAGCAAAGCGGCTTTGTGCAAGGGAAAAATATCCAGGACAATATTATGCTAGCCCAAGAGCTAATCACCTGCATGAAATTTCCAGCTAGAGGGGGGAACATCGCCGTCAAGATAGACATGGAAAAAGCCTACGACAGACTGGATTGGCAATTTATGATGTGGGTATTCAGGGCCTTCGGATTCTCGAAAACTTGGACCAACACCGTGTGGAGATCCATCAGCAACTCATGGTTCTCCACAGTCATCAATGGTCAGACAGGGGGATTTTTCAAATCCAGCCGCGGAGTCAGACAGGGCGATCCTCTATCATCCACCGTCTTTATCATAGCAGCAGATGTCCTGAGTAGAAACCTTAACAACATGGTCAGAACCCCGAACTTCCTACATTATCACACTTCCAGCGGGTGCCCTACCATCACCCACCTGGCCTTCGTCGACGATTCACTCATTTTCTCATCCGGGGACGTGGGAGCGGTGGAAGTGGTCCACAACACCTTGCAGAGGTACTCTAGATGCTCTGGTCAGAAGATGAACACCTCCAAGAGCGTTATATATGCCCACCACAACATCAAAAGTGACCATGCCATTAATCTCTCCAACCTAACATCCTTCTCTGTGGCTCATCCCCCGTTCAACTATCTCGGCTGCCCCCTGGTGTACGGGAAATCCAACTCTCGCATCTTTGAGAATTTGATCACCAGAATCAGGAACAAACTTGAAGAGTAGCATAATGCCACTTTATCCCCGGGAGGAAAAATGATCCTCATCAAACACGTGCTCTCCTTCATCCCCATCCACACCCTGGCCGCGTGCTGTCCGCCCAAGAAAGTTCTCGATTCGATTGAACATATCTTCAGTAACTTCTTTTGGGGGCATAGCAATGGGCTAGACAAGCATCACTGGGCTAGCTGGGATTCCATGGCACAAACCACCGATGTTGGGGGTCTGGGATTCACGAGACTCACCCAGATTGTCGAGTCCTTCTCCATGAAATTGTGGTGGAAACTTCGCACGAGCAAGAACCTATGGACTAGGTTTATGAAGGCTAGGTACTTCAAGCACACCCATCCATCGGTGGCCATTTCCAACTGCAGATCCTCAGCAGCTTGGCATCGCATCCTCATCGGCCGTGATCTCGTCGAGCCGGCGATGAGACTACACTTGGGAGTCGGCGATTCGGACCCTTTCCTGGAGCAATGGACCGGGGACAGTCTTATCTCATGTGTCACGGAGACCCCGAGAGACAGTAGGATATACGACTTGTGGAACCCCACAACCAACAACTGGAATTGGGACAAAATTCGAGAATGGTCCGACAACGAAGCGGAAGACTGCATTCGTTGGTCCGGACTAAGTCTCGAAAGCGATGTCGATACGCTCAGGTGGTCTCTCGAAGCCTCTGGAGTATTTTCGGTGAGATCGGCGAGGATAGAAATGCAAAGGAGGGGGCAGCCACAGAGCATCGTCGCGGACTTCTGGCAACCCTGCATTCCGAGGAAGTGGTCTTTCCTTATGTGGAGGGTCATCAGGAAGAAGCTGCCAACCGACGAGATCCTTAACACCATGGGTATCTGTTTAGCGTCAGTCTGCACTTGCTGTCCAGACCAACAGCAAGAGACCATTGATCACACTTTCTGTCAGGGGGCCCTGCCAGCCAGTATTTGGAGGACCCTTAACCAGCTATACAACAACGAGCCGGGTAGTGGTCGCTTCCACGATCTGGTGGCCCCATGGGGAGAAGCCTCCCACGGCCACCAGATCGTCGCAGCGGCCGCCACATGGGTGATTTGGAAGAATCACAATAAGGCGAGATACGAAGGGCACCAATACTCATCCGACCAGCTCATTCGGGAAGTCTTCCGCCAGTGCCATAATCGGAGTACCAGATGCACCCACACTCCTCGTGCATTCTGGACCCCGATTCACATCCAGATCTTCTCCTCAGGGTTGTAAATCCCTTAATTTGTTCCATTTTGGGTATACTTGTATAGGCTAGTCTTTGCCTTGTATACGCGGTCAGGCTTCGGCATTTTGAGCCGTCTTGAATAAAAAGCAGTAGTTTTCTTATATATATATATATATATATATATTAGAGAGTAGAGATACATGTATATACATTAGGAGAAATATATAAATATACACATTTTAGAGTGTATATATTATGAAAGTATATATTATTTAGAGTATATATCAATTATTATGAAAGTATATATTATTTCATCAATTTTGACCTATTTTGAATTTTGACCTATTTTGAGTCTACCACGCATGTGACACTTGTGTGCCGTCCAATTGAGCTCCTGCATGCTATTATTTCATCAGTGATCATAAATGACTTAAATTGTAGTCATGATCGCTCCCAGCCCAAGCCTGACCCAATCGAACCCAATCACACAACCCAAGTGCAGGTGACCCCTTCATGACACCCAAACACCACACACCATTTCCCCCTTCCTTTACCGCTATTATTATTACTACTAATATTCCTAGTATGATATGTATTATTAATTAAGTTAGAAAGAGTAATCATTGCATACTTTTTATATTATATATATATATATATATATATATATATATATATATATATATATATATATATATATATATATATATATATATATATTTATATTTATTTATTTATTTATATTTATATTTATATTCTTTTATATATATACACACACACATAGATATATGTTTAATTGGGAGTATATATATGTAAATTTGATTGAGGGTACATATATATATATATATATATATATATATATATATATATATATATATATATATATATATATATATATATATATATATATATATATATATATATATATATATTCTTTTTTATATATATACACACACATAGATATATATTTAATTGAGAGTATATATATGTAAATTTGATTGAGGGTTAAAATATATATATATATATATATATATATATATATATATATATATATATATATACATATATATATATATATATATATATATATATATATATATATATATATATATATATATATATATATATATATATATACATATATATATATATATATATATATATATATATATATATATATTAGAGGGTAGAGATACATGTATATACATTAGGAGATACATGTATATACATTAGAGGGTAGAGATACATGTATATACATTAGGAGAAATATATAAATATACACATTTTAGAGTGTATATATTATGAAAGTATATATTAGTTAGAGTATATATCAATTAGAGCCTATGTCCACTTATATATAAATTAGACTATATAAATACATATGTATACTTAGAGTATATATATATTCATATGTATGCTTTGGGGTTTTAACCCTACTAGTTATTAAATGGATTTTATATTG
>JANAVB010003400.1:37447858-37577858 GCA_029216955.1 Iris pallida | reverse complement strand
GAACTACTATTTCCTTGTATCGATTTTCTCAACCTGCGAGTCCACACTCGGGGCGAGGGTTGACTGTTTGCACCTGCAAGTCCACACTCGGGGCGAGGGTAATTTTCGTGAACTAACATGCGAGTCCACACTTGGGGCGAGGGTTAGTGATTAAATCAAACCTGCGAGTCCACACTCGGGGCAAGGGTTTGGTATCCGTTGATCTCTTACTCACTTGTTTCTTCCAACAGTTCATTTATGCGTAGTTGTTCTCGTATCCGTATTCATAGCCACTTGTCAGTTGTCTGTCTCTTTTCTGCTTATTTCTTATGCATGATAAACTGTTAGATAGGCATGTTTTATGTATCTTGCTAGTCCCTTGAGGACCTGATGATCTTTTCAGGTAGCTGATTGTACGGAGTTAGTTAGCTGATCATGATGGTAGTTGATTACGTCTGCAGGACTCAGGTATTTGCTAGTGATATTACTTTATTATCCTCTCGTGCTTTATATTCCTTATCATGATATATTCTACTTGTTAGCCTACTTTTATAGGCTCGTGTTATTTCATCGGAGTCTAATCGGATATATATGCTAGTGGGCTGCAGACCATGAACCATAATTATTCATTCTTGTTTTATATAATTCTTGTGGATTGAGATATTATTTTGCCTTGCCATGTTTAGGCATATTACCATAGTCTAGACAGCGTATACGTATTCAAGTTAGGCTGGAGTCCGCTTGATACGTAGCTGGCTTGTGCACGCACTTGCATCCCAAAATGGGGGTGCGGGTCATGACACTCTTATGACCTCTGGATGTTACTGATGTTGGATGTCATGTTTACATGTTTAGACTGGACTTTTAGACTTATCTTTTATTAGAGTCAGACCGGATGTGTCGTGGATACGACACAGACAGTAACATTGGGTGGGGAGGACAGTTACTAGGCGAGAGGGCTACTATGCATATATCACTATGTACTTATTATTATACATCCTTATTCGAGAGATTTTGTAACCGGAGTTACGTGCCTATCTTATTTATTGGGAGTCTCTATACCGGAGCTACGACTATATTTATCGGGAGTCTATATACCGGAGTTACGACTATATTTATTGGGAGTCTCTATACCGGAGCTACGATCCTGTATCCCGGGAGTCTCTATACCTGAGCTACGGATTTTATATTTGGAAAGCCCTTGTGTCGAAAGTTGTCCTCATTTGCATATCATATAGACTAGTTGGTTTGCCTAGTATTACTGTCACTTGATCACGTGTTTATTACCTTGATCACATGTCTGCTGCCTGGATCACACCTTACTACCTACACATGATATTTACTACACTTTATATCGGCATGTATATTATGTATCTTTCTACGTCCCGTTGAGGACCTGGTTTCCTTCCAGGCTGACAGAGTAGGTTAGTAGAGCTCCTTGCTAGATTGTTGATGGTGTTCATTTCATTTCAGGTATTCACTCTTTCGAAGTTATCTGTTTCATTTACTGTTATTTGTATTTGCTTAGTAGCCTAGTATTTATAGACTCATATTATTCTTTTCGAGTCTATTCGGGCAAGTATGATTATTGGACTGCAGACTAGTATTCATTTTTCCCTTTCTTATGTTTATATTATATGGATTGAGATATAGTGTTGATATAGTGATAGATACACCATTTCAAACAGTTTATACGTATTCTAGTCGGACTAGAGTCTGGTTGAATATGTAGCTGGCCAATGCCACGTGGCTCGGTCCCGTATATTTTAGGACTGGGGCGTGACACTATAGGATCTCATCCACATGCTTGATACCTTCCTTGACTTCGTTCGAACTCTCACTTGACTTCTTGATTTGCATCAAGTTTCATTATGTTCTACCCTAATCCTTATTTATTCATGCTAGTAAGATGAATCTTCATAGTGGGCGTATCTTCCCCTTATTGTCACATCAGAAAAGCAGTGGCACAGACACTAGAAGCCATAAGTGTAGGTGGAGTCTTCACGAATTGTGCAAAGTTGTGGTGATACCTAGGATAATCGTACTACTACAAGCCTGCAACCAATTGAGGAATAGGACTTGAGGATACATCCACAAACATGATTATAGACTTCTCTCAGACTGTTCAGCATGATTGTTTTCATGTTATCTTCTTTCTCAACATGATTGCTTTTGTGTTCTTCCCTACTCGAGATTTGACTAAACCCTTTCTTATTGACTTCTTGAGTAATTCTTCTCGTTCCTTTTTGCTAAGTTGTTGGAAAGTGTCTTATGGACTGGTTCAAGAAAAAGTTGAAAAATTATATTTATCCTTGTATTACGGAATCAAAGTTTTTACAGCCAGAGAAATACTAGCAAGGCAGGACTTCAGATAACAATATCATGGCTACATATGTTTCTCGAATTCTACATGAACCATATCATATGCATGTTGCTCCCTTCTCATGTATTTTTGTAAATAGTTAATTCAACAACATTTCATGGATTTGGCCAAGATAAGCTCAAGAACTTATATTACCTGGCATAGTTGATGTACACCGTAGTCATCCGTCGCATTATAGAACAAAGAAGTTATTTACAGCCAGATGCACACTGGCATGGCAGTAACTTCACGTGACATAATCACGGAGATATATGGTTCTCGAGGCTTACCTCATATGCATCTTGTTTTGCCTCATACCGTTCTTGGAAATAATTCGATATAACCTTCCTTCTCTGCTTGACCCTACCGTTGTTTGAAGTTGGTATATAGGTTTGTTTAACCCAGCCTTAGGTTTTCGTTACCTCCTACTTATTAAATGACTGAAATAGACAAACCTTATAGTTATATTATAGAATATAAGTAAGCTAGATTATTGGAGTGATTATGATATTGGGTAGCTAGAAATGGGTAAGTTTCTTAGAGATGGATCCTAGTAAGATTATTAGTCGAGAATGAGTGCATGGATATCGGGTATGTAGAGCCTATTAGGAGAAATTGCTAGGAGTGAACTGACGGGTATCATTGATTAGGTTGATAATACTATACCTACGATAGAATGGGATGAGTAGTCGTATTAGAATTCTTCGGTAAGAAATATTTTTATCCTTTTCTTCCTGGCTTATTTTTTATTTCGAGGAGCATCATAGAGTTGTAATGGGAGTACTGAGGAAGGAGAAGCTGCATGCCAAGCTCAGTAAGTGTGACTTTTACTTAGACAAGGTCTCATTTCTGGGCCATATCGTTTCGGAAGGACTTTTAGTTGATCAGGAAAAGATAGCTACCATGGGGTCTTGGCCGACACTGACATCTGTTGTAGTGGTTAGGAATTTTCTCGGCATTTCGGGTACTACCAGAGGTTCATAGAGAATTTTTCATGGATTGCAGAGCTGATGACACGGTTGACACGTAAGGATCATGAGTTTCAGTGGATAGAAGACTGTTAGAAGGCTTTTGAGGAATTGAAGAAGAGGTTGACCTCAACACATATTTTGACGCTTCCTTCTGGATCGGAAAGATTCATTGTATATAGTGATGCGTCAGGTAGTGGACTTGGATGTATATTAATGCAACACGAAAAGGTCATAGCCTACGCATCGAGACAATTGAGGGAACGTGAGAAGAATTACCCTACTCATAATTTGGAGTTAGCAGCAGTGATCTTTGCATTGAAGCTGTGGAGGTATGATTTGTACGGAGAGCGTGTGGAGATATTTACACATCATAAGAGCTTGAAATACGTCTTCACACAAAAGGAGTTGAATATGAGGCAGAGGCGTTGGTTAGAGCTCATGACAGACTATGATATAGAGTTGCAGTACCATCCTGGCAAGGCGAACGTGGTAGAGGACACTTTAAGTAGGAAGCCTACTACATATTTCTTGACAGCTCAGCCACTATTGGAGGATCTTCAGAAGCTTGTAATAGAAGTCATTATGTCAAGACAACGAGGAGTACTTGCCAATCTTGAAGTGCAGTTATCGCCTGTGGATAGGATTAAGGCAGCTTTACCTACATATGCTAGATTTAGAAGACTTCGAGAGAGGACATAGGCCGGAGAGTAGACAGGACTGCGTATTCATGAGGATTGGACTTCAAGGAGGGAGAGCATGTATTTCTGAGGATTTCACTAACCCGGCGCACCATTAGATTCGAGAGTAGAGGGAAGTTGAGCCAAGGTATATTAGACCATTCGATATCATTGATCGTGTATGAGAGGTGGCATATTGTCTTGCATTACCCCCATTATTACAAGGAGTGCTTGATGTGTTCCATGTCTCATAGTTGAGGAGATATATGACTGATCCCAGTCATGTGGTCGACCACTCTGAGATCACCGTGGGACCCATTTTATCATAAGAGGAGCAGCCGGTTGGTATCTAGGATACTAGTGAGAAGACATTTAGAGGACAAACGAGTAGATTGGTTCGGGTTGCATGGAAGCACCATTCTTCGAAAGAATCTACTTTGGAGCAAGAAGATTCCATGTGGGAGCGATATTCCCATCTATTCGCGGATTCCGGTAAGATTTAGTTTAATTATTCTTATGTTATAGATTTTATATTGTAGTGTAATTTTAATTTCGATGACAAAATTTTCTAATGCGGGTATGTTGTAAGCCCCCTTATTTTTGGAATTTAGTTTTAATTACTTTTATTTATTTAATATTAAACTATATTTTAAGTCAATAATGACTATAGTAGTACATTACCGTAGCATTGATTTTTAAAGCACAACAAATATCGATTTATCAAATCTAATTCCACATTTGAATTCTATACACGTCCACCTTCAATTTGATATATCATGTCCCAACCAAGTTTGTTCCCTAATATTCTTTTGACTTCGTACAACTTCGGACCAACTTAGGCCATTTTAACCATTTACCGTAATTCTATACCCAACTTCTAACTTGAGTTCGGGACTCGACATAGACCAAAACCATTTGACTCAATATATTGCTTTGACTCATTTTGAGCTTACGACGCATATGCCTATGGTGTGCCACACAATCGAGTTCCCATACACTATTTATTTGCAAATGGCACATGAGACCCATTAGTTGACTTTTTGGGTTCAATTTGACTAGAAAACTTGTTAGGACCCTAACCCAGCAAAGCCCACTTGTTCGAGCATATCTAAGGTTGCCAAAATAAATAAGAAGTATATTTAATTAATTTTAAGTGATTAAATTGCAGCCATGTGCAATATATTCCATATCTTTGACTTGATCAAACAACTCTCTAAATAAGGAAACCCATTACCGTATTAATCATATGGAGGGTCAAATCCTAACCAATTTAGTCTAAACCAAAGCCAACTCTTTCTAATATATATACCAACAAAACCCTAACATCCCCTCTTCTCTTATTGCTGCCAACACCCTGATGGAACTTAGGATTCCTAGAACCACGGATTGGTGTGCGTATTGATCGATAGAAAGTTCACAGATTTAAAACATGTTCTAACCCTTCATAGGCGAAAACTAGGGTTCATAAATTATACATGCGATGAAAAGAATACGAAAGTTTTCAGCAACCTCGAGCAGTCAGTGACCCCAAGATCTTCTGTACATATTCCTTCCTCGGGTTGGACGTCGTGTGGACGACGATCTCCCGACCTTTTCTTCCCTTGGATGTCCTCCCTTTCTCTCCTCTCGTGATGAACGAATTAGAGAAAGATGCTCATCTTAGAATACATCTGAAGGCCAGAGAATAGAGGGTGTATATAGGCTATGACAGGGACCGTAAGAAGAAACTAGGTTTAGGTCTCCTATTGGGTCTAGGTATCCCGTGTTCAGCCCGAACACACAACCAAGACCTGTTAACGATAGCTCGATCTACTAAAGATCTACTACTGCACTACCTTGCTAATCCCAAATTACATTTATGGACTCCTTCTTATTATATTCTTGTTTATCTCTCCACGTTAAGATCTCGAATGTCTGTCAATCAAAATAAGTTACTGACAATTATATTGATCGACATCTTTTATCCTTAAGTAGTATCACTCAACTTTATTTGTCATGTCGGATATAATCCACCTGCAGGGTTTACATGACAATCCTTATGAGTTTCTTAAGGGGACATCATTAACCCGAAACATCGGAACATAGATTCCTTTTATAACCAACAGCCCATCATACACATAATGCCATCACCCAATTCATAGAGGTTATTGACTAATTATGAATCTCACTCTTTTATGAATTAAAGTAATACACACTACATATACATGTCTGTTATTATATCCAGATTGAGAGTATAAGCATCCATAATAACAGAGGTACTTGTTTTCTTATGTAGTCAGTACAAAGAGAACAATCACAAGTGGTCTTGTTCAATTCATGCAAAGTGCTAGTATAAACCTATAGTCAGGATAGACTAATGCCATATTACACTACAACCTTACCAATGGTTTGTCTAAATCCATCTAGGTTGTGAACCATTTATATATTCTACAAAAAACTGATAATATGATCTTCTGTGTGTCACCATACACCATATTATCTACAATGTAGAATATCAGACACTTGTATTAACATATAATAAATATAAAATAATATTTGCCCATATGATTCTCATTCAAAAATAATTGGAAAATATAGTTAATACAAAAGTGATGCTTTTAGTATATAACCCTAATAATCTCCCACTTATACTCAAAGCAATGTTTTTTAGTATATTGTTACAAATCTTCCACTTATACTTAAAGCCATGCAGCCATGCATTTGACTCTCATTCCCTCAACATGACTATTAAAAGCCTTAGTCGGTAATCTCTTTGTAAAGGGATCAGCTATCTTGTCTGATGATGATATCTTGGTCACAACAATATCTTCTCTTTTTACGATATCCCGTATCAGGTGATACTTGCGCTCAATGTGTTTAACTGTCTTATAGGCTCATGAATCCTTCGAGTTTACAACTGCACCACTATTATCACAATAAAGTATAATAGTCTTAGGTAAACTAGGTACCACATCCAAGTCCAATAGGAAGTTTCTGAGCCAAACTGCTTCTTTGGCTGCCTTAGAGACTGTCACATACTCGGCTTCCATGGTGGAACATTTTTTCTTGATGCTCATCCATACTATGGCTTCACCTTCTAAGGTAAATACATAACCTGAGGTAAAGTTTTTGAAATCCCTATCTGACTAAAAATATGAGTTTGTATACCCCAAAGGAATTAAACTATCTGCCTAGTAAACTAACGTATAATCTTTAGTCTATTTCAAGTACTTCAGAATATGCTTTACCGTAGTCTGGTGATCTTGTCCTAGGTTAGACTGATATCTGCTAACCATGCCTATGGCAAAGCAGATGTCTGGTCTCGTACATAGCATTGCATACATTAAGCTTCCTACTGTCGAAGCATAAGGAACCGCTTTCATGTCCTCTATCTCTTTAGGTGTCCTCAGACACTGTTCCTTTGATAGAGCTATTTTATGCCTAAAAGGTAGAAAACATTTTTTAGAATTTTGCCTGCTAAACGAGTTAATACATTATCGATATAGGCTTATTGAGATAAGCCTAACATCCTTTTTCTTGCGATCTCGTAAAACTTTGATCCCAAGGATGTGACCTGCTTCTCCCAAGTCATTCATATCAAACTGTTTGGATAAGTATACCCGTACGTTAGATAACACCTTCACATTATTTCCAATGAGTATTATGTCATCCACATAAAGTACTAGGAATACCACCACGTTTCCGTCACACTTTTGTACACACAAGATTCATCCGGACATTGATCAAATTCATAAGATTTTATCACCTGATCAAAATGGATGTTCCAAGATCTGGAAGCTTGCTTAAGTCCATAAATGAACTTCTTGAGCTTACAAACAAGATGCTCTTGGCCCTTTTAAATAAACCCGTCTAGTTGGTTCATATAGATGTTTTCCTCAAGACTTCCATTAAGGAAAGCTATCTTGACACCCATTTGTCAAATCTCATAATCGAGATGAGCTGCAATAGATAAAAGAATCCGGATAGACTTAAGCACGGCTACTGGCGAAAAGGTTTCATCATAATCAAAAACCCTCTTTCTGAGTAAAACCTTTTGCAATAAGTCGTGCTTTAAAGGTTTCAACATTGCCGTATGCTCCTCTTTTTCTCTTATAGACCCATTTGCATCTAATAGCTTTTATACCAGTGGGTGGTTCTATAAGTTCTCATACCTTATTAGAATCAATTGATTCTATTTTCAATTCCATTGTCTTTTGCCAAGATTCAACATTTTTATCTTGTAGTGCTTCCTTATAGGTGCAGGGATCATAGTTTTGTTCCTCAGGGACAAAGTCTGAGGACTCTCCCAAGAACATAAACATGTCCGATTGTATAACAAACCTCCCACTATGACGATGCACTCTGGGTTGTGGTGTAATATTATGACACGTTGTGCAGTTACTTGTGGTTCCTCCTCTTGTACTGTTGGAATTGAAGTGTTAGGTGTCTCTCCTCTCAATTCTTCTAGAACAACTCTACTCATGGGTTTATGGTTCATCACATAGTCTTCCTCTAAGAATCGGGCATTGGTGCTAACAATGACCTTCTGACCCTTAGGACTATAAATTAGACCTCCCTTCATTCCTCTTGGATATCCTACAAACAAGCATACTTCTTTATAAGATTCCAACTTATCTGCTTTTCCATTCAGCACATGTGCTGGACTAGCCCAAATTCGAATATATTTCAGACTAGGCTTCCGCCCGGTCCACAGCTCTGTGGGAGTAGTAGGTACTGACTTAGAAGGTACCAAGTTCAGAATATAAGCTGCATTCTCTAAGGCATATCCCCAAAACAAATCTAGCAAATTCGAATAACTCATTATTGATCTAACCGTCTCCATAAGATTCATATTTTTCTTTCTGCTACACCATTATGTTGGGGTGTTCCTAGTGCATTCAATTGAGACGTAATCCTAGCTTCTGATAAGTAATCCCTAAACTCTCTAAAAATGTACTTGCTATTATGATCTGAACTTAATGACTTGATACATTTTCTACGACGTTTCTCTGTCTCAGCCTTGTACTCTTTGAATTCCTCAAAGCACTCAGACTTACGATGCATCAAGTAAATGTATACATACCTTGAATAATCGTCAATAAAAGTGATAAAATATTCAAAGCCACGTCTAGCCTGGATAGTCATGGGCCTACACAAATCAGAATGAATCAATTCGAACACATCTTTGACCCTATACCCCTTTGCCTTAAAATTAAGGCATTTTGGTCATTTTACCTTCCAAGCAGGATTCACAGACTGGAAGTACCTTCACTTTCAATAAACTCAAAGGTCCATCTGTAACCAGTCTTTGAATCATTTTTAGGTTAATATGGCCAAATCGCAAGTGCCAAAGATATGTTTGGTTCATACAAGAAGGTTCTTTTCTCTTATTTAAGTTAGAAGACGTATTATTCATTTCCATTAGTTGCATTGTTGGTGAAATAGGATTAATGACATGCAAATTATCTACTAATATACCAGAACAGATAAATTGCTTATTTTTTCTAATAATAATGTTGTCATTAAAATAAACTGAATATCCATCCTTAACTAGCATAGAAACAGAAATCAAATTCCTTCTAAGTGAAGGTGCATAAAGACAATTTTTCAATGTCAAAGACTTATTTCTATCAAAAGATAAAATAATATCTCCTACTGCAATGGCCGCAACTTTTATAGCGTCACCCATGAACAAGCATATCTCTCTATCACTAAGTCGTCTGGTTTCCTGGAACCCCTGTAATGAATTGCAGACATGATTGGTGGCTCATGTATCTACACATCAGGTGCCGGTAGATAACGCCACTAAACATGTTTCAACTACTAGTAAATGAGATATACCTTCTTTGTACCCTTGTTTGGAAAGTAGACAGTCATTCTTCCAATGTCCTGATCCTTTGTACTTGAAACATTTGCCTTTCGACTTTTTCACAGCGCCTTGAGGTTTCATGTCCTTCTTTGCTGAATTTGCTTATTCCTAAATGTTATTCTTCTTCTTACCGCCTTTCGGCTTAGAAGTAGAAGCCTTTTTAGTAACATAAATATGACCGTTCTGCCTAAAGAGAGCTTCAGCATCCTGCAAGTTCTACCAATCTATACAACCTTTTGTTCATGTTGTAGTTAAGGCAAAACGTGCCAAAACTTTTAGGCAGAGTTCCGAGAATGATATCAATCTGGGTTTGTCCATTGATCTCAGCTCTAAGGATCTCTATCTCATTCAGATGACCCATCATCTTGAGAACATGATCCCTTACTAGAGTACCTTCAGCCATTTTCGTATTCATCAAACTCTTCGTAGCAAATTGCCTAGCTACTCTACTCTGATGTCCGAAGAGTTCCTTGACATTATACATCATGCCATAATCTATGGCCATGACCTGATGCTGATGTTGCAGTACATTTGACATAGATGCCAGAATATAACACCGCACCATCTCATCTGCCTTTATCCACTTCTTCTAAGCCTCTTTGACCTCCTCATCAGAATTAGCATCAGGCTTAGGTGGACATTCCTCATTGAGTACATATTTGTACTCTTCAGCAGTTAAGACAATATCCAAGTTACGTTTTCAGTCAATGTAATAGGGCCAATAAGTTTATTTTCTTTAAGAATCACCATAAGTGGACTGAAAGAACCCATTTTTAAAATCCTGAAAATCACATAATTAACTATTATATAGGGCAAAAACTTTTTGAATTAAATAAATATTAATTCCCTCAAAATAATAATAAAAAATTCACTAACACCTTAAAAACCATGAATTTAGCATGCCACGATGGTGTAGACGTATACAAATTTAATATTTGTTTAAGGAAGTTTTCTCTATTAATTTTATTCTCATGTCAACCTAACTTTATAACAAATAAAATTAACTTGTTGGTCTTGCTTTGGTCCTACAAATAATAGCAGTGACTCCGATGGAGAGGATAACATTATTTGTATCTAAGTGTATATCATTACTTAATACTAAGTCAATTACTTCGTATGAGTTCCTTCAGATGGAAAAGTGAACACACACTAGATAACTTTCTATAATTATCCCAAAGGAAGTATGTACTAGTGATCCGTAACTAGACTCATCCAATATGGAGGAAGGCACTAAAGCCAACGTACAAGTATAATTACATCACCTACATACCAGTAATGGAGACTATGGGATTTATACAAAATAAACTCCCTCTCCCACTTAGTTATTTAAAGACGGGGTTTTTCTACTAGTTGATTTATGTCCATGTTGCCCATTATTAAATGTTGGTTCAGTTTATAACATAACCACATCAATAATCATGCATAACAGAATAAAGCAAATATAGCAATAAAAAATAAATATCCAACTATTATGGCCATATATCCTGCTTCTTCTTCAACTGTGCTTGGATCCAGAATAGTGCGCTGCACAGACCTATTCGGGGTTCGAAAATCATCCAACGGCCTCTGGACTGCTGAAAAGTAGCATCTCATTCCGCATCAGAAAAAGCCACCACCGCCATCACGATAGATCGATTATATTTAAAATTATATCAATCATCTGCCTCCCGAAGGATTTCACACATAATCTAAATTAAAAAATTAAATAAATAAGCATGATCAACCCTCATGATTTTAATTACATCCATGAACAACAACAACAACCACGACATGTTTGTGGTTTAAAACAACACAAACAGAACATGAATGTCACCATAATAGTTGGATATAAGGCCTAAAAACCTGAGTCAAAATAGATCTACATCTACCGACTATTATTTGATATTATATTTTTTGGTCAACATGGATGTATCAATCGATACGCAAATCCAATACCGGCTATGATATCAATTGATGGAACTGAGGATTCCTAGGACCACGGATTGGTGTGCCTATTGATCGATAGAAAGTTAACAGATTTAAAACATATTCTAACCCTTCATAGGCGAAAACTAGGGTTCATAAATTATACTTGCGATGAGAAGAAGACGACAGTTTCCAGCAACCTCGAGCAGTCAGCGACCCTAAGATCTTCTGTACGTATTCCTTCCTCGGATTGGATTTCGTGTGGGCGACGATCTCCCGACCTTTTCTTCCCTTGGCTGTCCTCCCTTTTCTCTCCTCTCATGATGAACGATTTAGAGAAAGATGCTCGTTTTAGGATACATTTGACGGCCAGAGAATAGAGGGTATATAGGCTACGATAGGGACCATGAGGAGAAATTAGGTTTAGATCTCCTAACGGGTCTAGGTATCCCGTGTTCAGCCCGAACACACAATCCAGGCATGTTAACAATAGCTCGATCCACTAAAGAGCTATTGTTGCACTACCTTTCTTATCCCAAATTATGTTTGTGGGCTCCTTCTTTTTATATGCATGTTTGTCTTCCTATGTTAAGATATCGAATGTCCGTCAATCAAAATAAGTTACTGACAACTACATTGATCGACATTTTTTATCCTTAAGTAGTACCACTCAATTTTATTTATCATGTCGGATATAATCCACCTGCAAGGTTTATATGACAATCCTTATGATTTCCTTAAGGGGACATCATCAACACGATACATCGGGACATGGATTCCTTTTATATTCAATAGCCCATCATACACATAATGCCATTACCCAATTCATAGAGGTTATTGACTCATTATGAATCTCACTCATTTATGAATCAAAATAAGCACACTACATATACGTCTGTTATGATATCTAGATTAAGAGCACAAGCATCTATAATAACAGAGGCGTTTGTTTGCTTATGTAGTTAGTACAAAGAGAACAACCTCAAGTGGTCATATTTAATACACACAAAGTGCACTAGTATAAACCTATAGTCAAGATAGACTAATGCTATATTACACTACAACCTTACCAATGGTTTGTCAAAATCTATCTAGGTTGTGAACCATTTTTATATTCTACAAAGAACTGATAATATGATCTTTTGTTGTCACCACACACTATATTATCTACAATATAAAATATCAAACACTTGCATTAACATATAACAAATATAAAATGCCAATATTTGCCCATATGATTCTCATTAAAAAATAATAGGAAAATATAATTAATACAAAAGTGATGCTTTTAGTATATAACCCTAACAAACCCTACAAAACTTTCCCCCCGAAAGTCCAATCACAAAATTCCCTCACAGCCTTTGCCGCCGACAGTACCTTGTTGCGTACCGACAGTTTTGACCCATTCTCGACCTCTCGTGATGCTCTACGAATATTTTTTTGCGAAGCTAACGCGACCTCTAACATCCTAGAAAGCCTCTAAAGGTCCACGATAACTTTATGAGGAGTTGCAAATTTTAGAAGTCACCCGAAGTTGGATTCCAAGTCTGAATTCGTTCCAGCAAGTCTTTTGTTTTGCATCTAAGGTTTCGTGCACTTTCAGATCTCATCTTTTCATGAAAACAAAACTAATATAAATATATATGTGTCTACTTCATTCTCTGATCGCTGGATCACATAATTCCAAGCGATTTGTCTGTGGCGTTAATTCTACGACAAGGTGTCCAGAATGGACTAAATCTGTTGCGAGTAGATTTTTGCCTATTTCGGGTCAGTTTTGATTCCTAATATTTTTTGTCAGAAACTAGACATCAAGACCTTTCCAACGTTTATCTATTTGCTAAGCTTTGAGTTCGTTTAGTATTTATAAATTCTTGACATTTGCTATAATACTGTAACTCCAAAAATCATGTGTTCTTGGTATCCAAAAGCCTTGATACTTCATATATCCTTACTAAACTATTTATTGTGCAAGGCTAGATGTTAAAAACACTATTTTAACTAATTTTTGTAATTTTTCCAGAATTTAATATTTTTATTTATTGATTGATTCGGGACTCAACTAGTAGGCGAATTGTGGTATTAATGTTGTAGTATCGATATGGACCTATTATGATTGAGTTTCCACCATTAAAATAATATTACTAGTAATATAAAGATATTTATAAGTATTTTTCAGAATTTAAACTATTATTTTATACTAGTTATAGATTAGTTTTATAATAAAGTTTGGTACTATATATGTTGTATGGTGTTGTACTGACATCATGACGACTATTGGGTATATATATTAATATAGTCTATATGTAGTAAGTCGAGATAGAGCATTAATAATAGTGTATTATTATAGGTGAACTTGGAGGAAGTAACGAAGACACCGGAGTTGGTCAGGCATACATTCAGACAGCGGTTACAGACAAGTGTACCTTGTCGTGGTTATAGATTGTTCCTTTTCTTTCTTGTTGTTTACTTTGTTAGCATTGCATGACGTAGGCACGTTGATACTTAGTGTCCATTTAGAAGACGGGTGATCTCATAATGATGAGACCGAGTATTGACATTAGGCATTGCGTGCATATTGACGTATCTATTGACACGAATGACCACAGGACACCGACACGTTCATGATGCAAGATTTACATGATTATTCGTGGTATTGACTTCATAGTAGCATTTTAGATTATTCATTATTATTGTTATTGTTATCGAGATGACTGTATGGACTTGATATTGTTAGATTCTAGACATGGGGTTGGGGAGAACTTGACTACAATATCAGACCTATTGTCGCGTGGCCTGTTATCGTGAGCCTTTAGCTCTGTAGTAGAGTAGAGGTTATCTCTATCGTGATCGATTATCCTTGGTCCCACGATACGGTATTGGGGACAATAACCTTCTGAGGAGCTTGTGAGCCTCAGTGGTGAAGTTTGATATTCTAGAAAAGATTCTCACTTGCATAACACGTAGATCGGATACATAGATTGCCTTATTTCATATTTTCATATCTATATCATGGCATGTATATTACGAACCTTGCTAGTCCCCTGAGGACCTAGCTATTTCTCAGGCTTAGACGAAGCTGAAGACTACCCTGAGATTTATGGTTCAGGAGCTGAGACTGGAGATGTACCGGCACAGGAGGGCGAGATAGTGCTAAAGGATTTCTCGTGATCATGTTATTACTTTATTTAGACTTGCTACTCTATTTTCTTTCATTTCAGCAGACTTTTAGTTGACTATTACTTTATTTCTCTTTACTTTGGTTTCGGGATGTCTTTTCTCCCGCATAGTCATATTTTCTTTATGGTTGGACATTTGCTACATTTATCACTTGGACTTGATTACTTCTTGGACTATTATTCTGTATGGATATGATTAGTCATATACTTGTGGACTGTGTTATGTTTCTGGATTGATTATCATGATTTACAGCTTCAGCATTTCATTAATGGGCTTGTTAAGAGGTTGGTCCATTGGTGATGTGTTGCTGTCATGTATTCGTATACCTGGTCCTACATATTTTGGGACTGGGGCATTACAGTTCATATAGACTCAATGACCTAGTAGAAGAAAAGTTCTACCTAAGTAGGGACGTGGTATCCGTTGAGGATCAGACCATGACTAACACTCAGGATTCCAATATGCCTTCTAAGAATTTGTATGAGTTAGAGTCATCATGCTTCGAGTCATTTCCATAGTACATGGAGTTGATCACAACCTTGGTCATCAACCTGCTGATGATGATCACTGTGACCCTCGGAAGAATGCGCATACCGAGGAGGTAGTTTCTGAAAGGAATGTGCATGTTAATATACAACCAACACCATAGGTTTTGTTAATAGAGAGCATGAGAGAGTGTCGACCATCTACGAGGTACTCGCCAAAGTAGTATATGCCATTGACTGATGGAGAAGAACCTGAAAGCTTCGCAGAGGCGATAGAAGATGAATAGAAGCAAGAGTGGATGCAGGCCATGCATGAGAAGATGAGTTCCTCACAAGCACACTCTACTTATGAGCTAGTGCATTTGCCAAAGGACAAGAAGGCATTAAAGAACCAATGGATGTTCATAGTGAAGCAAATAGGAGATGCTACTTACCTCCGATACAAACCAAAGCTTGTAGTCAAATGCTATAGTCAGCAGAAGGGCGTAGATTTTAATAAAATCTTCTTGTTGGTCGTCAAGTTATCATTTATCCGGGTGGTGCTAGGTTTACAACCAGTTTTAATTTAGAGATTGAGCAGATAGATGTCAAGATGATATTCCTCCACGGTAATTTAGAAGGAAAATTATACATGGAGCAGTCAGAAGGATTCTGTAGAAAAGGCAAGTCATATTTGGTCAATCGATTGAAGAAGAGTCTATATAGTTTGAAGCAAGCTCCATGATAGTGGTACATAAAGTTTTTGAGCTAGTGAATTTGCCAAAAGACAAGAAGGCATTAAAGAACCAATGGATGTTCATAGTGAACCAAATAGAAGATGCTACTTACCTCCGATACAAACCAAAACTTGTGGTCAAATGCTATAGTCAGCAGAAGGGCGTAGATTTTAATAAAATCTTCTCGCTGGTCGTCAAGTTATCATCTATCTGGGTGGTGCTAGGTTTAGCAACCAGTTTTAATTTAGAGATTGAGTAGATAGATGTCAAGATGATATTCCTCTACGGTAATTTAGAAGGAAAATTATACATTGAGCAGTCTGAAGGATTTTGTGGAAAAGGCAAGTCATATTTGGTCTATCGATTGAAGAAGAGTGTATGGTCTGAAGCAAGCTCCATGATAGTAGTACATAAAGTTTTTTTTCGTTTATGGAGGATATGCCTATACGATATCGAATCATTATAAATTTATGAACCATTTTGCCAAGGATGATTTTATTATTATTTTTTATGTTGATGATATTATTGTTAGGACGAAATGCCAGCAAGGATAGTGGAGTTGAAGCGCCAACTGGACGTGACATTCTCTATGGAGGATTTAGGCATAACGAAGACTATTCTTGGGATGAAGATTAGCCGAGAGAGAGAGTCCATATTGCTTTGTTGTCCCAAGAAAAGTATATTCATTGAGTACTTCATCGTTTCGGGATGAACGAATCAAATAAAATGAGCACCCCACTTGCAGCTCAATATAGAGCAATGTTCATCAGCCAAGGATGAAGAGAAAATGTGGATAAATTTTTATATGTTTCAATAACAGGGTGTCTCATGTATGCCATGGTGTAGACAAGGCTAGATATTGCTCATACGGTAGGTATGGTTAACGGATATCTTTCCGATCTATGAAGGATATATTAGAGGACGATCACGTAAATCCTTCATTATCTTCAGGGCAATGTTGTTCATTTGAGAGTAATGAGGCAAAGTTGGATAGATATACCGACGTTGATATGGATGGGTATGTAGATACCGAGATATCAACTTCAGACTATGTTATGTTTGTTAGTGGAGCTATTTTGTGGCAATTATGGTTGCATAAATGTGTTGTCTTGTCTACGACAAAAGCAGAGTTCATTGTAGCGATGGAGGCTTGCAATAAATTACTATGGATGAAGAAGTTTCTGCTAGAAATGAGGCTTAACAAAAGCAGTATATTTTGCTTTGCCATAACCAAAGTACTATTCACCTTGGAAGGAACCCAACATTTCATGGTCGCTCCAAGCATAATATAACTCGGTATCGCTAAATACGAGATGTGTCTGAGGTGATTGGTGCGATGCTTGAGAATGTTTATACAGAGGACAATGAAGCGGATATGCTCACAAAATTCTGCCGAGAGAGAAATTTGAGTATTAGAGGAGTAGCATCGAAATGATGAGCTCCTCCACTGTCACGACCCGTACCCTGTTTAGGGGCACCAGGACATGGGTACGTCCAGCCTACGCCGTAATGTCGATGGTAGAACGTTGTAGAGGTTGTCTATACTATTTAGCATCTAACAATATGAAATGTAAACATGTCATCTCCGTACGGAGGAATAACATGACATGAAATATATTTCTCAATCACAAGTCTAGAAGTCTAAGTCAATATGATACATGTCCTGAATAAATATAACATCTCAATCTCATAAACTAGAGACAAGGTCCAGTAACCCTAGCTACTAGCTAAAAGCACTACTAAAGGTGCATCCTCAGCGAGCACCGGCTCCAAATGAAATCTCCTGGGCATGGTCGTCAGTCCTCTAAATACTCTGAAAAATATTATCCAGTCAGGATTGGAGCGAAGTACAACCCAAATAGCAGTTTCAATTAATTGACAAAAACTATAAAGCAGTGATAAAGAGAATGCTATATACGATGAGAAAAACATATCTGAGGCAAAGTATAATGGAAAGAGACAGGCAATATAATCTAAAATGTAATCTGTGCAAGCAAGTAATAGAAGAGGAACTACCATGTCAGAGATAGAGCAATGTAGCTGGTGAACTGAGTGTGAAACTACAATAAACAATGTATTTTGGAATACCAAATTAGATATATGATCGGCTTGGGAGATTCAATAATTTACACTAAGGTAGCTCAACCATACGTGAAGTGTATGATAGCTAGTAGCCAATGATTTACACTACTTGTCGATAGTTCTTGATCACGTATCTAACCAGTATTTTTCCTGCCCCGACTGATACGATGGATCCAACCATGACACGTTACTAGACAATGTATTCATGTGTTATCCAATATTATCCAATACCAACGAGGACAGTATCTGATACTATTGCGATGAACATCCCATGACTGAAGATCCAATGACAATACCAATCCGTGTACCATCGTGTCGAGAATCATAAGTAACATTTCTAAATATTTGAATTATAATGATAATCAAATAATGAAAACAATAAGAGAATGTACTCACCTGCGGTCCAGAGCAATGAATATGAATCGAGGCCCAAAGTGGAATCACAAAGACCTATATATAAGATATTCAAATTAATTGGTGTTCTGATATGTTAAACATGGTTTTCTAGTGTGTGATATGCAATTTAGGTCAAATCTAGGTCAATATTGACTTAAAGTTAACTTTTGGTCAACTGGCCAACCTTGGTCAAACCAAGTCAATCTAGGTTAGGTTGACCTATTTCAAGTCAAATACCAACCTAGATACCCTATCTATATGTATATGCCCTATAGCCTATCATTACCCTATATGCAACATTTACCCTATAAGGTATTTACTTACCTATTTAGATGAAGCCCCTACTCTATCTTAGATAGGTAATATCATTACCTATCACCTATTAGGTCTATTTCCTAACCCTAGGTAATGTTTACCCTAACTAGATAGGTATTCCTATTACCTTAACCCTAGTTAGGATATCCACATACCTATCCTAGGTAATACCTTGCCTATTACTTAGAGTAGGTAAATCACCCTATATCTTATTACCTCAACTCACAACCTTTGGTAGGACTCTCCTATCCATATCCCTCTTCTTAACTTATTTCACAAAACCAACCTAAAAACACTAGGTTGTAACTAACTTTCTTCCTCAAACTTAAACCAAAATGACTTGATTCCTCACTTGGCCAAAAGGCCTATGGCCATACACAAACAACAGAGGGGGGAAAGGAGATCCCCTGCCGCTGCTTGTGCCAAGGTAAGCAATGTTGCCTGCTCAAGCCAAGGGCCAAGCTGCTAGTGCAGCTCCTACTACTGCTGCTACTAGGCAAGCTGCCAAGTGAGCATGCTGATGTTGCTAAGCAACTGCCAAGTGCATTGTTGTACTGGCCTAGCACGGCCAATTGTTGTAAACCCCCTCAAACTTGGAGGATTTTTCTAATATTTTAAATTAATATAATTGTGCAATATTTTTTTACATAAATAAACTTGATTTAAATTAGAAATATATTTGATTTATTATGAGGAAAGGAATTAATTAATTAGTTATGTAAAGGTATTTTGAATTTTAGTGCTAAAAGGACTTTAATTAAGTTTATATAAGCGTATATACAAATACTTATATATATATATATATATATATATATATATATATATATATATATATATATATATATATATATATATATATATATAAGCTGAAAAGAAGAAGAAAAAAATAATAAATGAGTACTGTTGCTATAGTACTCGAGCCCCTCCCGACCCCAGAACCGCGCGTGAGCAAAAGGAAACCTAAGGAGTTTGAAAAACTCAAAATACCCCAAATCTTGCACCAAATCGATTCACAATTTTTGCTTGATCCTATTAGGATTCTCCACGCAATCCAACCCTCAATCCAAAACAATTCGGATATCTAATCCGAATTAAATAAAATTTAAAAACCAAGTATAAAGAGAACCGTCGAGTGAAACTCCAAAAGAATCCTAGAAAATTTTATCTATCCTTGTGTTCGAGACCTCCAGGCAAACCCCGACATCACCGCGTAGCTACCCGACCGCCTGCACCCAGCCCCAGCCCGCCGGAGCTTCACCGGAGCACCCACATCCGACCGCCAAGAACAGGGCCGATCCTGTTTGGAATGAACCCAGGTACCCTAATTGCGAGTTCGATTTCTCCATTGTTCTTCAATCGATTTTCGATCTATCAAATCCTACTCATAACCAACATGACCAGCTTCAAACCCTTTCAAAGTGAATTGGATATAACCCCTTCGACTGACCAAAACCTCGATGCAAAGTTGAGCGAAAACCTGTTCAAAAATAGGGTAGTAGGCTGTCCAAACCCTCAACTTGGAAGGCAATTCATGGCCAATCTATTAACAGTGTTCAAAATCTAATTAAAGAAAGACCTAGACAACATATAGGGGATTAGAACCCCTCTGGTAGAATTAATTTTCGTAGATTATACAGGAAGTTATCTTATGTTAAAAATCAAGGAAAAACAACGTTTAAACTGTGAAAATTTTAGAAACTTTTCCCGATACGGCGTGCGCCCCGACAAACCTGGCGACATGGACGCGCACTATATGCATCAAAAGGTGCATATGGATGTTGTCGACGTGTGGAAACTGACGGAACTCGATTTCGTTGCGTGTGCACGACGAAATCAGTACGTATCCGTCAAGGTACCCCCGTATCGACCTTTTGCAAACTTGGCCATAACTTCGTGTACACTCGTCAATTCGAGACAAAACTTGTGCCAACAGGACCATATCAAAATTCTGGTCCTGTGTGCCAAGTTTGGTCCGATTCTGAGAAGGTCGACCGAAACACCTATTTGGCGGGCCTGTGACCCGATCCAACGAGCAAAATTGTACACAGCCCGCCGGAATCCAACTTTGGACATATGGTTGGGTTCGTCTCTTCAAACTGGATACGTAGACATGTAGTTTAATGACTTTAGAGACGATAGATCCTGGCACGCATTTCGGTACAAAACGGGTCCAACGACGGACATCGTTTTGACCCGAAATTATGATTTTACCCATGTTCCATAATTGGAATTTTGGATAAGCGTTTCCTAGATATATCTTTTATACCGGGAACGTTATTGATGTTTGTTTTAGCATCCGGAGCCATTCGTGGAATTTGACTTTTTTATTGCTGACGTGATTGACTGTTGGAGTTGCCATTCACGCACTACCAGGCAAGATACCTTGTCACCTTACTCTGTGATTTACTTATTCTTATTTTCAGTTATTTATATTCAGCATTTCTTATCTACTATTAGTATTGTATTACTGTGTGTCCAAGTCACACATGGGTGCAAGCGACTCCATCGGTCGTTTTACTGCTTCGATTTTATTCTCTTGCATTGACTTAGCCTAGTGACCACCCAGTTATGATAAGGTATTGGTATACTTCATACGGCATTGACACATGATCATTATGAGTTGTGAGTCACATGTAGGATACATACTCGCGTAGTTGACCGGCCACCGATACGTATGAGACGTGCGACGGTTAGGAGAACTGCCAATAGAATTGCATGCTAGTGGACTTGGCAATTACTAGAGGACATGGATGTGACCCTACTAGACATTGGGTGGGGAGGACAATTTCTTAACGTATGGGCCACGTATGCACATTCCTATTCCTGATCCTGCTGGCCTCTGACATTCGATAAATGTTATGCTTTGAGGTCCCTGGTATCCTGGTAGGACCATACCTGAGTTTCCTGCAGCCAGAGTGCCCATGCGTTGAAGGTTTATTCTTAACTACATTATCACTGTAGAACTGGTAGGCACCCTATTGCATACATTCCTTTCATTTTTATTATATATCATAGTTTATATGGCATGGTATTTTCTTGTATCTTGTCACGTCCCTCTGAGGACCTGGTTATCTCTCGAGGATTAGACGAATTCTCGCAGGAGTACGGAGCGGCACTGGATCCATCCTACATTGTTGATGAGGCATCTCCCACTGATTTCTAGCTTATTGATTCTTTGAGACATTTTAGTGGACATTTTTATATTTCTTTTCTTTCTATTTTGCGGAGGTTGGACTCCGATCATTGAGACTATTTATCATAGCTGTTTGGAGTGGGTATGTCCATCCGGCTATCTTTTGATACACTCATTTATTATCTGGACTCTATTATCTTATGTGTTGATCTGTGATGAGATTAGATTATATTATTCTGGCCTGTGAGTATTTTATATACAGCTTATGTACGTATACGGGGATTCTTTGTATTGGAGTACTCTTCGTATATGTGCAGCTGGCATGTTCACGTATTTTGGGACTGGAGCGTTACATATTTTTGTGGTGGCCCACGCAGGTTAGAAAATATTGTTGGGTTACATGACTGTGCCCAATAAGCCTGCATATAGGAGTAGGAATAGTATCTCATCCAGAATTATTACCTCCTTTGACTTCCAAATCTCTTCAAATTCATTGATTACTTGAATTGCCCCATATCTAACCTTTCCTAATACATCCTATTTTCTTCGTGCCAACAGTATGTATCTAAGAAGCGGACGTACTTCTGCCTTGGCCCTCACATCTGGTGAAGAGGCAACCCCAGAGGGAGTGAATCCTCCGATGACTCCGTTGACACCATATCAGCCAGGACACTCACATCCTACTACGACACTGACGATGGTGCACCCAGAGATCGTAGCACCCACAGTCAGGTAGGCTGAGCAGACCACTAGCGTGTGTCACGCCCCAGTACCAGAATACTGAGACTAGGCCAGCTACACCGTATGAGGTATATAAACGTCATACGGCGATCGTGGCTGTCAAGAGACAAGGGGGTGCATGCTACAATCAAGTCTCCTATGGTCCCACAGAGCATCTATGTCTCAATCAATCAAAACAAGAAGCAGTAAATAATGATCATATAAGACAAAGCAGTAAGGCGTCCTTGACGCTTCATCAAAATGATTCATGAGCCTAGCTTTACAAAATAATGAGCTAGTACCGAGAGTCAATAGTACATACTGTAGTCAGCTGCAGTCTGATTTAATTACAATTATGTAAAAGGAAACTAGTGTCCAGAACTGCCGGCTAAACAGGTGTCAGTGGCTAAACGCCAAGTACAAAATAAAAGATATCAAGCGGTGGAGAAGAAACCCACTCATGGTCCCTGGCGCCCATCCTCCTGGTGTGCACCATTGTTCGGGTAGAAAGCTGGATCCTCTGGAGCTGCTACGAGATCTGGCCAAACAAAACCAGCAGGGTCAAGCCCCGAATAGCAAGTACCACAAGGGAGCACAAAAGAGTGAGATAAACCCAATGAGTAAAATAAGACCTGATTCACGAGTTATATGCTTATATTATATCATCGAGACAATACGAAACCCTTACAACCAAACAAGGGCAAACGGTGCCAATATTATGCCGAGATAAGATATATCCTATAACCATGGGCAGGTGAAAGGGCTTCTGGTCGCGACTTCGGTCCATAGCCTATCGCAGCACAATAGCCCAACCCAACAACCAAACAAGGACATGGGTTGGACCACGCACCCCGATAGTCCATGTTCCTCAGTTGCTAACAAAAGTAAACATATCACAAACAAGTCGGCTTAAAGAGGCCAATCAATCCTACGGCTTTCTATGATTTGCCTGGATTATCCCAGTAATGCAATATAGGAATCCTCAGATCGTGTTAACCCAGCAGGGCTAGCCAATGCCATATAATATATATATACATATACATATACATATACATATAGCACTTTAATTATGCACCGGTCCCACGTAGGGCCACCGTGCTAAAACATATAACACGTAACACGTATGAGTCGGATATAGTCATTCACTATAGGCAGATGAAAATGTATCCGTGGCGGCCAACCCAACACGTCACTACGGGACCCGGGGGTGGCTAGTATGGCACGATCTCGGGATTCTGTTCCCTCCCAATGCTTCTACCGATTTAAGTTGCTAGATTAACCCTATCTTGGTGTTGGAATTGCATGTCGTGGTCACATGGTCATCCCCTTATATGTCGTACCATAGTACAAGTACCCTAAGTACGAATCCACATCGGCTCAAGGAGTCCCAAATCTAGATCCATGCTTAGTGTAATGCTTCAAACAACAATCATTATACCACGACACTATTGCTGACCAATCACCATGACTGTGCTGGAAGGTACACATGTATTGACATATAACACGAATGATCACTTAGCACGTAGAGTCACACCTCAGTGCACTCATTAAATAGCACCGCAGTGCATACTACTATTGTATCTCAATACACACTTAGAAAATGGTACCAGCACATATAAAGGTAATCTGGTCAGGAGCATGGTCAAGTCAGGAAGTCACACGGACCTCTCGTGACCTAAAAGTCATATATGAAATCTGGTTAAAGTGAAACATGAAGATCCTTGGAGCCAACACAAGGATCTACCACTTTTATGTTGAAAATTGGAAGAAATTCTAGCCATAATGCAATCATAGGACACAACATATACAAAAACAGCCAAAATAGGACCTATGCGGCCAAGGGTGGATGGGCTCATGCGGCTCAGGAAAGCTGGGCCATGCTGCTCAGGAACAGAAGTCCATGCGGCTGAAGGTTTAAAGGTTCATGCGACAGATAGGATGCGCGCTCATGCGGCTGGGGGAGTAAGCTCATGTGGCTAGGAGTGGACGGGCGCATATGCGGCTGCGGGAGACCAACGCCATGCGGCTCAAGGAAGTAACTTCATGCGGCTCAGGAGAGCGGGTCATATGCGGCAATGAGTATGCGGACTCATGCGGTTCAGAAATGCTTATGCGGCTAAGGAGAACATGCGGCGGTGCAATGAAGTCTGCATGACTTCATGCGGCTGAAAACTGCTCATGCGGCTGAAAACTGCTCATGCGGCTCAGAATGCCAAGTGCCACACGGCCAAAGAAAACAGCTTATGCGGCTGGAAGAAATTAAATTCATGCGGCTGGAAACTGCTTATGCGGCTGAAAACTGCTTATGCGGCTAGACTGCTTATGCGCTATGCGGCACGATCTCATGCGGCCAGAAATGCTTATGCATATGCGGCTTAGAAGCTAAGTGCCATGCTGCTGAAGATAAAGTCTTATGCTGCCGGAGAACTTCCTTCATGCGGCTAAGCTGAGGGAAACTAAGTTCATGCGGCCAGAAGCTAACAAGCCATGCAGCAAGGGAAAACTTGCCGCATGAAAGTTCATGCAGCCAAGCACTGTTCTTCTTCTCCATTTTCCAAGAAGAAAAACTATGGAAAGCCATGGCTTCAAAGCTCCATAACTCCTCCATCCAAGGTCAGAATCCAGACTTCCATAGGTCAAACTGGGGTAGAACGAAATTCTCTACAACATAGAACCATCAAAACTTGAAAATAATAAGGTTTACTAGATCAAACCCAAAAAATCCGAAAATGACATAAACTTAGATCTATAAGAATTTATCCATGGAAATCAAAAAAGCTAAGTACTAAACTTGTAGAGGATCATGAGAAGAACAATATAGAAAAATCATATCAAAGAAAAATCAAGAAATGAAAAATGCAAAAATCTCTCCAGTTGGTGCAAGATGTACTTGCCTAATTGTTGGGAGGAAAAGAAATGAAAAGAGTGAATGAGGAGAGAGAGTGAGGAAGAGAATATATATAGGGGTTGGGTTGACTCAAAGAAAACCCTAAGCTTAAGCATGCTCTTAACCATGTGACTAATGACATGTTGAATGCTACATGCAACAACTAATTAAATTAAATAAATAAAATTCTAACCTCAACACGGTTCAGAAATCCTATCATCGAAATAGTAAACCACGCCTACAACCAAACAAGGACAAGGGGTGGCACACTAATTCGCGACGAGATACTGTCCCATGCCAGGGCCAGTTACAAATACATGATACATACATTCAAGATACAGGTGCCAGATACCATATACAGGAAAAATCAAAAATTTACGTATTCCGGGAATGGGGAGTGACATCTCTAACCTCCTTAGAAAAATTCCGTCCTCGAAATTTCGATAAGGCTAGTCGAGCGCGCTCTCAGATCACGAAATACACTCATGACATAAGCAAGCACAATTATCAAACAACACACGACACATGAACAAATTAAGAAAGCAAGAACAATTAAGAAAAAGCACAAACAGTAATCATACCCTAGAAGGAAATGATCGGAGACATACGAATAAAATATGCCTCCCAAGTCAGATAGGAGTTCGTCCTCAAGGTCCTACACTGACTCCCAAAGTGGACAAGGGTCAACGCTTGAGATAAGTCGGTACCAATGACTAAATCAAGAACGAGACTCTGCCCAGGACGTATTCTCGTAATCAAGACACATGATGAATATCACGTATCATATGATAGAGAGCAGATGAGTGAGACGAGAAAGTCGCCTTCACTCTACGAATGTAAAACTCAAGGAATTATAATAATACTCAAAACTTACCCAAATCTGACCGCCTTCAGTCAACCTCTGCTCTAATACTCCAAATTCTTCCTGCCTCTGTCCCTGCCTTCCCATGCCCTGCTGTCCAACCTGATGTTGCGCTTGTCGATTGTTTGCAAAAACAAAAGTATGAACTTTATTTCAACAAACTTTGTAAAAAGATTACAAGAATTCTGGGAAAGTACAACTGTAGGAATCCAATCTAGAAGACGATTGCTTTATCCCTTGGACGATGTGAACTTTGAAGACGGTAGCCTCTGAATTTGAAGGCGATAGCCTCGAAAGAATGCAGCAGCACTTGGGCAAGAACTCCTGAACTCTCTGATATTTCTGAACTTTATGTCTGATCCCCTGGAATGAAGACTTGAAACTCTATTTATAGAGTTCTGGAAATAACTAACTTTTAGTTATTCTGAATGGCGCAAGTTGGATTGCGCATGCACTGGATGGCGCAGCATTAGACTGCGCAGGCAGTTGTCTGATCGTGGGCCAACTGTCTTGGACACATGGCATCATTTGATTGAAATGCGCATGATCGTGCACAGACGGTTGCCACGTAGTGAGCAATTGATGGCATGAATGCCACGTATACATTTGTCAGTTGTCATGATGAAGTGCGCCACATGAATTGCGCTGACTTTGGATTGCGCTGGGATGGACCGCGCTGGGCTGGATTGCGCTGCAAACAGATTGCGCTGCAAACAGATTGCGCTGCATGTACAGCTGTCCTCGAGCGCTGTGCGGCACAACAAACGAACAGTCTCCTCGTTCTTTGTGCTGTCAGTTGTCAGAAGATTTGATTGTGTCAGGTAATGATGACATGGTCACGTCAGCTTATGCACTTGAAAGTATGCGCAGTCCACTCTGCGCCATCTGGATGATGCGCAATCTGACTTCTGTGCAATTCATTTGAAAGATGTATTTCTTGATTTTCATGACTTTGTTGATGGGTGCAACTTGAATTTTTAGGACCTACATTGGTACATCTGAGCTTGCGTCAGTAATGGGCACTGGGCTAGTGGCCTTACTGCTAGTGCTGGCCCTCCTGGTCTCTGCATCTGTGGGCATGTAGCTATACGATGGTCTGAACCTCCACACCTCAAGCACTGCCCATTCGCTAACCGACACACTTCCCGAGATGTGATCATACTGCGCCACCCTGTTTAGGGTTTTGGCAGCACGAACCCATTATTCTTTATTTTTATGAAGAATATCTTCTCGCGTAATCGGTTGAATTGCGCTGGCAAAAGTCAGCGCAATCGGCTAATTTGTGCAAGATTGTCAGCGCAATCTGATGCTTGCGCAAGCTTTATCAGTGCAATCTGATGCTTGCGCAATCTGACGTTTGTGCTATCTAATGTTTACGCAATCTGATGTTTGCGCAATCTGATGACAGAATCTCTGACTTGACTTGTACTAAATTGTGATTTTTTTTGTTTGATGCAGTTGATACCAGAGAGGACCCAAATTATGAAATCTTCACAGGAACTTTAGCTGAGCCATAATACAAAGAGGACTTATCCCATGTACTCTTCCCACAGTATGCCCTTCCATCATCTCGCCAAGCTATCCTGATAACTCAGGATAATGAAACTTTGCTAAGTCTGATAAATGGACAGCCTTTGCAATCTGCTGACGCTATCACCCACAAGAAGCCTATGTTCCTTTTCGGCGACGCCATTGATAAAAGTTCTCAACCAAGACCCCGAGTTGAGTCGAGAACTTTCCAAAGGAAGGAGAAATTGATCCAGTTACCAGATATAGCTAGATGCCTTCCTCTAGCAAGATATGCTCATGCAAGCCATCCTAGGAGGATGGACTGGGATATTACTCCCCTTCAATATGCACGGACAGGAAAAATCTGTGTCAAGAAAGGTCCGAACAATAGGGACATGTTCTATAGTTCTTCCGAACGACACAGCACTTTACTAAGAGGGTTGAAGCCAGATTGTATTCCCCCTGAGAACTCGTCTTTGTTGCTGCCGGTAAGGACACCGATTTTTGCCAACGAGTATGCCAAAGCAGATGGTAGATATCGGATCAAGACATCCGGCTGACCGGTTTGGTAAACCCCGAAAACAGGAGATGGAACAGTATAGCCAACTGGGCATTGGCTCAATTTGAAGATCAGCTTAAAGAGATCGATCTTTATAATGCGGTATATGCTACCGTATATGGCTTCCACCCAAAGCCTCATCTGTTTCTAGCCCTGGCAGAGAGGTATAACTACAGGACAGGGACGTTCATGATGCCCTGCAGGGAGATGGGACTGGCACTCCATGAGATGAAGTATATCTCATGCCTACCAAATGGAGACTCCCCTTATGAAGAGTATGTTCCTACCAACGACGAGTTAGAGAGACTGTGTCGGGAAAATCCAGAAATGGTAGCAGTTTTTGATAAACTACTGTGCCATTATAATATATGCTCCCTGTATTATCAGAGCGGATCTTCCAGCACATGTTATTCCTCTAAATGGTTACCTTATCTTTTTTTTAACCATATCGTTGAGAAAAAGACCAAAGAACATGACTCCTGCAACCCATCTTTCTTTCAACCTCTGAACAACAGTGAAGTGATAAGGCTGATGGAAGAGAATAAGAGGATGGATATCGAAGTTACTGATGAATACCAATATCCTCCTCTCAAGCCCGGGGATTTTGTTGAAAGCTTTATAAGAATGGGCTATAGGTCCATGTCTAAAGAAGCTCAACTGGCGGGATTTTTGACCTATTGGCTCCGCCGATTTGTTGTACCTGGGGCAAGCGCTGTAGACCGCTTCCACCCCGGCGTACTCTTCGCTGCCGTCCGGTTAGTTTTCGGCTACCGGATGGATTTGTTATCAGCGATGACCTGTAGAATAAATGCAGGTCTTCGTCTGTATGTCGACGTAATGATCAAGTGGAAGGGTGAGAAAGGGAACTTCCCAAGACTGGAGTTGCCCTACACCTATCTGTTCGGGTGGTTGCTTCTGCATCATCCATCTCTGATGAACCCCGACATGGGGACAGTTAGCGGCAGCTTTCTGCGTAGATTCTCCCGAAGCAAGTGGGTGTACGTTAGTCTGAAGGACTGCAGACGTGCCCTCAACCTTGGTAAGGGATGGAACTTTTATAGCTTCGCTCCTCCAGCTGGTTACGAGTTTATGGCGACAAATATGGTTGATCTGGGGAGGCAGCCACTGGGCCAAGCAGCTTTTGACTGGCTGAAGGCGATTAGACCGTCACATCTAGTATACAAATTTGAAGAGGAATGCTTCCTTGAACCATATCTGTCGAGCCGCTTCGCTCGTCAATTTGGTTATGACCAATTCCACGTGGGCAACGCCTTAACATGCCTGCAAGGAACGGGGTACCTAATTGATGGTGCGAGAGCATGGGCCTATTATAATGCTCGAGATACTAGGACAGTGTTCTCGATGCCCAACAAGAATGATAATGGCCCATATACACATATTCATTGTTCTACACAGCTGCCAATACATTTGCGGAGAACTTTAGTTTGATTGATAGCTTTTCTACAGCGACACGTCTAAAGAAAGGGGCCACTGCGACATTAGCTCCAGCAAACGATGAACAACATGAACCGGTGGATGATCCACTAGAAGCTTCCAGAGAAGTAAACTTCCCTGAGGAAGTTAACCAACCACTGAGAATTTCTCTAAAAGTGGTTAAGTCTCCGGCCAAGGAGAAGAAGAGAAGGAGAGAAGAACCTTCTTCTCCAGTTGCGAAGAAGAAGTTGATCTTGGAACCATCTTTAGAGAAGATCACTACTAGATCACAATCCCGACAATTGGCTGAATCAACCCGAGAAGAAGCAGCTACACCGACCTCTATTCAGAAACAGGTCGAGGTAGTAAATGTAGAGAGTCCTGAGAGGCCTCTGCATAGAAAGAAATTGGCCCACAGACGAAGAAAAAGAACAGTCTCTCCTCCAAGGCAAATCTTGTCTTCTGTAGTTGTGAATGCTGCAGCGGGGATTACTATGTCATCTCCTACTCCTGCCTCTGAGCTTAGTCCAGAGCAGAGAGAAGAAACTGAACAGAGAAAGGAGGCGGCAGAGCCCAGAGAAGAAATTGAGCAGAGAGAAGAGGCTGCAGAGCCCAGAGAAGAGGAAGCTGTACGATCACCTTCACCAGCGGCAGTAATGACTCATCTTCCTGTTACACCGGGAGCAGCCCGTGAGGAGGAGGATCGTCTAATGATCGAAGCATTAAATGATTGTGACTTCGGTTATCAAGAAGATGCTGATCATGCTACTGCAAATGCTAGTGAAGAAGCTCCTGAGGATAGTGCAAGCGAGGAAAGCACATCATCGGAGGCTGTTGATGAGACACAAAATCCTGAAGAGGATATTGAGGTCCAGACATCTCCCAGAGTTGTTGATGACACCCTGAATCCTGAAAAGGATGCTGAGGTGCAGGTATCTCTAGAGAAGATTGCAGATGAAGAAGTGGACTTGGAGGACACTCCAGTTGTTGCTCCCGAAGGTATAAAATGAAATTAGCAATCTTCTTTTTAATAAATTGATAGCTGATATTTTTATTCTTATCCATACAGAACCCGGATCTTCTCCAGCTCCTCCAGCGTGCACAGATATAGTGCTTGCAACGACGATAGCTAGTAGCAGTCGTCATTTGTCATGCGGCTCCGAAGCAGGCAGTAGCCAGGCAGTGATGTCTGAGGCTACGTCTGTTAGGCTGGAATCTGTTCCAACAGATGATAGGCCCGATATTGGACCAAGCCACGGTAAGATTGCTTTCATCTTTAATCTTCTTTGACAGTAACAAACGATAGACAAAATGATAAAGTCTATCTGTTTCTGCAGAGGAACAACCGGGAGGAGCAAGCAGTTCGACTTTAGCTCCTTTATTTAAAGAGCCCTCCGTCCAAGTGCAAGAGACTGAACGTCCCGCCGCTTCATCGTCAACAGGAGTAGCTGCTACTCCGGGTGCTTTGGCTACCAATCAGTTTGTCATTAAATCATTTACCAAGTTCTTCTTTGATTCATTGGGACCTTTAATAAATAGAGTGATGGAGAAAGAAGAGGCCGATTTCTCCACGGTTAGAGGTCCAACCTCTTATTTGGTAAATGCCATCCGCGATCAGGGTGATGAACCTCAGGCCACTTTTCTTGAACACATATTAAATGAGCTGGAGACCTCAATAAATAGCTACAAAGAGCTAAACAAATGAGAGGTGGAACTTTTAGTGCAAGCTGAGTTTGAACGAATGTCCCAAGAGGCTGCAATTGAGAAAGTTAACTTCCAAATTCTCCTGGATACTTTCGTCGCCAAGTCTGCTGAGTACAATTCCAAGGTGGAAACAGTGACCTCTGTTGCTGAAAGAAAAGAACAGAGAATTGCTGAATTGAAAGCAGAGATTGCCCGTCTTCAGGGAGAACTGGAAGATGAGGTCACCGAACATCAAATTGCAATTCAACAACTCGGTGCTCTAACCCAAGAAAGGGACGAATATGCTGAGGTTCATAATGCTGAAATCACTCGCCAAATGGTAACTCTGCCAACCTTTAATGAAAAATCTGGGATGGAAGAAGCCAGGAAGAGAGTGATGGAATCCCGCGAAGAGCGACTGCAGACTCTGAAGCAACAGATTGCCAATCTGATGACACCTCCAGCTTAGTAGAAAAATATCTTGTATCTTCTTGTTTTGCAATATGAATCTTTGTAATGTCTTGAATTTTGATCAATAAAAGACAACTTTTTGGGGTTCTATTATTTATTGCATATCTTATTCAGATACAAATAATAGAGATCGAAAATATATTCAGAGGTACATGACATGATATATTTCTTGATTCTAGAAAATAATCATATTCAAGTATATCCGCTCAGAGGTAATATGGACGTGGCAGAATATAAGTTGTTGAATATTATTATTTCAATAGACAACTTAATCGAGAATGATAAGTTGCTGATGTGGATAAACGAACGAAATGAATCGTCAAAATGTGTGAACGAAGTGAATCGTCAGGATGAACAGATGAACCGTCAAATGAGTGGAATGAACGAACGAATCGTCAGATTGACTGAATGAACGGGTGAACCGTCGGATGAATATGATGAATGAATGGGTAAACCGTCGGATAATTATGGATGGCATGAACGGGTAAACCGTCGGATAGATATGTGAACGGATGAACCGTCGAATGATAGACGGGTGAAATGGTGATGAAATGAACGGGTGAACCGTCAGATGAATTGAATGAACGGGTGAACCGTTGGATAATGAACAGACGAACCGTCGAAATGAATGTGTCGCTTCGTTATTCTAATAATTTCTGCCTATAAATAGAACAAAAATCTAGAAGAAATAAACATTTCCACTTTTTAACATAAAGATGTCGTCTGGAGATGCATCCAAGAAAGCTAAAATTGCCTCGAAGGTTGAAGAATCTTCGGAAGAACGCCCAACCGATCTCAACCAGCCGAAATCGATAAAAGCGGGCGAAGGTTCGTCTGCACCCAAACCACCAAGGGACATCCTGGATTTCCTGCTTGGACCCGGGACGACAAAAGAAGAAGAAGCCATGAGGATGGCTGCCTGCAAATTCCTGGTGGGTTCCAGCAAAGATGTTCTTGGCTCTTTTGCTGATTGTGTCTTTGATAAGGACGGCAGTGGTCCGCATCCCAATGTCGAGAAGGATGATAGTGACCTTCCTTGATATCATGTAACATCGTTTATGATGTAATAAAAATCAAACTTTATTTATGAACTGTCTGATCATATTTACATAAAATCTCTGTTACATTTATACATAGTATTTCTTGAGGAATTTGCCATTGATAGGCATCATAGCAACTCGACCATCTAACGCTGAAAGTTGATAGGCTCCATTTGAAAAGACTTTGCAGATAATGTAAGGCCCTTCCGACTTCGCATCGAACTTGCCTTTGCTTGAATGAGTCATTGTCATAGGACGTCTGACTGTTAAAACAAGCTCTCCTTTCTGAAAGGCTCTGACTTTAACTTTGCGGTTGAAAGTCTTTGAGATGCGGGCTTGGTATAACTCAATATGCTGTTGAGCTAATAGCCGCTTCTCATCAAGCGCTTCTAACTCTTGAAGTCGGAGAAGATCGTTGTTCTCTGTCTTGAGCTCGTTGGCGATAGCAATCCTCAAAGACGGAATTTGGAGTTCCAAAGGTAGAACTGCTTCACAGCCGTATACCAAAGAGAAGGGTGTATAGCTGGTAGGGTTGCGGACCGTAGTACGGTAGGCCCAAAGACATTCTCCAAGCTTTTCACTCCAATTTCGTTTGTTAGTAGACACAAACTTCTTGAGGAGCTTGATGATAGTTTTGTTGAAAGCTTCAGCTAAGCCATTAGCAGCAGGATTGTAGGCTGTCGAGGCAACATTGTCAATCCGATGATCGTCACAGAACCTTGTAAACTTTTGGCTGATGAACTGAGGTCCATTATCGTGAATGATTCTTCGAGGTACACCAAATTTGTAGATGACATGATGTTTGACAAAATTGATGACGCTGCTGGTCTTGACTTCAGCCAATGGTATAGCTTCGACCCATTTCGAGAAGTAGTCGGTTATTGCTAATATGAACCGATGTCCTCTAGAAGAAGGTGGATTGATGGGACCTATGATGTCCATACCCCAAGCTTCGAAAGGCCAGGATGCAGCAGTCGGATGAAGGAGTTCTGATGGTTGATGAATAAAATCTGCGTGGATTTGACAAGCTCGATATTTTCTCGCATATTCGATGGCATCAGAAACCATAGAGGGCCAATAGTAACCCATACGTCGGATACGATCCTGTAGCTTAGGACCGGGTTGATGTGCTCCGCAGACACCGTCGTGAGCTTCACGCAATACTTGCTTTGCTTCATCACCAACAAGACAGCGTAAGAGTAGGTCATCATAAGTTCGCCGGTAGAGTGTCTTGGTGGTCTGATTGTAATAGAATCGGAGAGACCGTCGACGAATACTCGTAGCCTCCTTGGGATCTTCAAGTAGTATATCATGGACTACGAAGTCGATGAAAAGAGTTCTCCAATCTTCACTGATAACATTGACTTCAGTAAGATTACTGAACTCAATATTACGATTGTTTTCGATGCAGAACAATTCTCGATTAGAGACGACTACCACTTGTTGTCTTTTGATAGGGATGGCTAAGACTGCTGCAAGATTAGCCAAAGCGTCAGCTTCAGTATTGCAAGCTCGGCGTACATATTCGATAAAGAAGGCTTTGAATGATGTAGCCATGTTGATCGCCGCTTCAAAGTAAGGCATTAGATCTTGATGGCGAACTTCATAAGTCCCTCTAACCTGGTTAACAACCAGCTTAGAGTCACCATAAACTTCAAGATACTCGATGTCAAGTTGTTTGGCTAACAGATGGCCGATGAGTAGAGCATTGTACTCTGCCACGATGTTGGAGCAAGGCTCATCTAGGGAGTATGCTCTTTGAATAGCTGACCCGTCTGGAGAAACAAGGACAACTCCAACTCCTGCGACAATGGCACCATTGGGTCCAATCCTGGATGCACCGTCAAAGAATAGACGCCAAGTAGGAAATTCTTCAGAAATTGTATTAGATTCAAAAGTCTCATATGGAATTTCGTCATAGAGTTTGGATGTCTCTGGAACAGGATGAGCTGCTAAGAAATTTGCAAGTGCTTGACCTTTGACAGACTTTTGAGGAACATATACCATGTCATATTGGGCTAGTAGAATGGCCCATGTGGCCAGCCGGGAATTGAGTGTGCTGGGCTTCTTCATCAGTACCCGAAGAGGATTAACTCGGGATATGACATGAATAGTTTGACCAATAATGTAATGCCGGGTCTTCTGAACAGCGAACATAAGAGCTAGGCATTCTTTTTCGACCGGACTATAATGGTGTTCAGCACCAATCATAGTACGACTGAGGTAGTAGATGGCTTTTTTGTGGCCTTCTTTGTTCTTTTGGGCAAGTAAAGCACCCAATGAATGGTCCATAGCAAGGACATACATTAAGAATGGTATGCCAGAGATTGTTGGCACCAAGACTGGTGGATTTATGAGATACCGCTTGATGTCGTCAAATGCTCGTTGACATTCTTCGGTCCAGATGAAAGATAGACCCTTCTTCATTAGTTGAGTAAATGGTCTGCAGCGTCCAGACAGATTCAAAATGAATCTCCTGATATACGCAAGTCGACCTTGGAATCCTCGTAGCTCTTTTAGGTTGCGTGGAGGACGCATCTCTTGAATGGCTTTGATCTTCTCGGGATCCACGTGTATACCCTTAGAGGTAATGACGAAGCCGAGAAATTTGCCACTAGAGACACCCAAGAATGACTTGGTGGGATTCATTTTGAGTTGATGTTGGCACATGAAATTGAAGATAGTTTTCAAGTCTTGGATGTGATCTTCCTTTAGACGACTTTTGACAGCGATATCGTCAACATAGCATTCGACAGTCTTGCGCAGATGATCTCGAAAGATGGTACTCATGGCTCGTTGGTACGTTGTACCAGCGTTCTTGAGACCAAATGGCATTACAGTATAACAGTAGACTCCACGAGGAGTGCGGAAAGAAGTATGCTTCTCATCTTCAGGATTCATCCGAATCTGATTGTATCCGGAGAATCCGTCCATGAAAGATATTCTTTCGAACCCACAGGTGTTGTCAATCATGACGTCCGTGATAGGGAGAGGAAATTCATCTTTTGGACATGCTTCATTAAGATCCCGGAAGTCGATGCAGACTCGAACTTTACCAGTTTTCTTTTGAACTGGGATAACATTAGCTACCCAATCAGGATGTTGTTCTTCTCGAATAAAGCCACAAGCGATGAGCTTCTTGACTTCATCATCGATTGCGTCCATCATTTCTGGCTTGAAATGCCGTTGTTGCTGTTTGACCGGTTTTGCATTCGGTAGGATGTTCAATTTGTGAGTAGCTACTTTGGGATCTAGTCCTGGCATGTCTTCATAGCTCCAGGCAAAGACATCAATGTATTCTTTAATCAGAATAATTAATTCTTTTTTAACTGCCTCTGGAAGGTTCTTGCTGATGAATATTGGACGAGGTGACCCGCTTTCTCCTACATCAACTTGAACTAATTGATCTTCAGTAGGCGGTTCCCTTTGTTCGAATCAGAGTTTCCATTGGGTATCCATTCGTTGAGCCCAAGGATCTGTTTCAGAACTTTCTTCAATATTCTCGTCATAGCCTTCTGGAAGTTCGACGGAGATCATATTAGAAGATACAGTCAGCCGATGGACTTGACCGATGCTGGTATCAGAATCCCATGATCTGGAATCAGAAGAGTTAGAACGCTCATCACTATCGGATTCAGAGCCTGCTGGGGATAATACTGGGGGTGAAGCATATCCAAGACCTCTTTTGGTCCTACTGTAGTACATCTCTGACTTTCCTTTCGGAACAGCCGTACGGATAGGAGTTCTTCTACCTTTACCGTAGTTGAGGCCGCTCTTGAAGTCGTAACCCATCTTTCGGATGATGTCTTTTGATTGTTGACTGTAACGACGGAGTTGAAGATGCCCCGTGTCGTTGCTTTTGCTATCATCCGTATAGCTGAATTGTTGTTCCGGTCCTTTACTAAAAAGTATTAGACTCTCGCCTTTTTTATGAGCGGGAACAATACGATATGAATCCTTTGGGTGTTCAAATGAAACTTCAGTTTGAAGAGATTGCACAACTCCCATTGTAAATGACTGAAAGCTATCTAACATATCCAAGTAGCATTTAGCATGATAAATGACATCAGTATACTGGAAAGTAGATGCTTTTTCATTGATTTGTACATTTGTATTTACAGCAGGACCTTTAGCCTTAGCAGGCTTGGTCAGATTGATTACAACAGGGGGAGAAGAAGAACGTGGAGGAGGATTGGCTTTGTTACGACGGAGGTCGCTAACAAGCGGCTCAGAGGAGGTGAGCTCCCTTTTCTCCTTGTTATGAGATAGATCTATAACAAGTGGCTCAGAAGAGGTGAGCTGCCTTTTTTCCTTGTTATGACGGAGGTCAATAACAAGCGGCTCAGAAGAGGTGAGCTCCCTTTGATCTTGATCATCAATTGATTGCTTCTGGACTGGCAAGTGGATAGCCAGTGGCTTGGAAGATTGAGGACGAGAAACACGCCCTTTGACAGGAATAATGAGGATGTCATTAGGCACTGTTTCTTGCTCTTCTTCAGTATCCAGAGACAGGACAGCCTTCATGAATTTGTCCTTGTACATACGTGCATCGTTGCAGTATGCTTCGATGCCTTAGAAAGGATAGAGATCAGCAACCTCGTTTTGCACCTCTCCATTGTCATCAACATATTTAAAACATTGATGGAGAGTTGAAGGGACAATGTTATGCTCGTGTAGAAATGGTCTTCCCAGCAAAGCATTGTAGGAACAACCATGATTGTCAATGATGTAGAAGGTAACCTTTGTGCGAAGATTGCCTATTTGGAGTTTTAGGCGAATCTTGCCCAGAGGCTCACTCCTTCCCTGAACCCAAGGATGGTGGTGATTGTACTGGAGAGACTATGCACTGGGATTTTCAGCGCATCCAACATTGTCTTCGGCATAATGCTGAGAGCAGACCCTGGATCTATCAGAATACGATCGACTTTCATCGAGTCGACGTATCCTGTATAGTAGAGAGGACGATCGTGCATGTTGTCTTCCATCAACATGTCATCTTGTGTGAAAGTTATGTTTGGAATTAACTCCAACACACTATGACAATGGAGGCAAGAGACTGGTTCTGCTTTCGGCTTCTTCAGAAGGGCTAAACAGGTTTCAGCTTGCATGAGAGCCTCACTCAGAGTTTTTCGAGTTTCTTTAGAGAGGCATAAGAGCTCGAAGATGGATAGCCGGGCCGGTGTATTGGCTAATTGAGCCAAAATATCAAAATTGTAAGGCTTTTCAAGTCCAGAAGGAGATGACTTCTTCAATGGTTTGTCAAAGCGGACTTGTTGTTTGCCTTTGTCAGCTACCATCGACTTGGAAGGAATAGGTACTATAACTGGTGAAGATGCAGAAGGGATGTCCTCAATAGAAGTAGGCTGTACTGGAGCAGGCTCAGAGGAAGAAGCAGAATTGTCTTGGGCTTCGGGGTAATCCTTTAGATAAGCTTTCCCTGATCTAGTGCCCAGCAGGATTTCTTCATCAACTATGGGGTCAAAAGACACCATATTGCAAATCTTTGTTTTGCCCTTAGAGCGGTCTTTCTTCTTGGGGGAAGAGGGAAGTTCAAACTCCGAAGCAAGATCCGGATGGATCTACATAATCTCACCGTTGTCAAGAGACAAGGGGACAAGACCTTCACTTCGTGGAGGAGGGATATTCTCGATCTCGAGAGTAGCTTTGGGGATAGGAATGACACCATGCTGCACCATCTAGGGTGGGAAGTCACCAAATTGAACTGAGACCATATTTGCGGTAACGGTCTTCTCGTCTTGCTGCAGAGTGACAACACCGGCATTGACCAGCTCTTGGATTTTGCCTTTGAGCACATAACATGCTCGAGTGGGATGTCCGATGAATCTGTGATAGATACAATACTTGGGATGATCAGTCTTACCAACTTCATCAGGTTTCTTTGGATCTAGAAGTTGGATTTTATTGCTTTTGATCAAGCAATCAAAGATGCTCGCTGTGTCATTCTCGTCAAAGGAATATTCTACTTTAGGACGAGGTTCTCTCGGTGGAGGTGCAGAAGGAGTAGAAGTAGACGTAGGGGGAGCAACGTTAACCGCCAGAGATTCTTTGTTCTTGTTCAAATTGATGTTCAAAGTTTCTTTTCCTTTGCGATTGTTCTGGCGTTTGCCACCACCTGATGTTTGATGTTCATCCCGGTCGGGGTTAGACATTTGTACTCCTAGCTGCTTGAATTTGTCAGCGCTAACTTCAGCTGCTTTAGCGTTGACAATGAAGGATGGCCAATCTTGGAACTGAGTAGACCCCGTCCACATGCTGATGATAGGCAACAGATTTGCCTTGCAGGTGTCTATGGTGACAGCAGCCGGAGTTCCAGGAGGCATTTTCAAAGCTTCCCGGCGAAATCTTTCAATGAAACTCTCAGCAGTTTCATTGTGCCTTTGTTTGATTTTATTGAGGGCTGACATAGTCATGTCATTGATCTCCTCGTAAAATCGTTCCAAGAAGATTTGCTTTAAGCCAGAGAAGGAGGTGATACAACCATCGGGCAAGCTTCTATACCAATCGTATGCTACGCCAGCTAAACAACCAACGAACACTCTGGTGAGAAGAGCGTCATTTGGTTGAAGTTGGACAGTCACAATCTCAAAGTGGTTAATGAGCTGACTGGAAGAAGTGCTGCCATCAAACAGCGAGATTGTTGGGATCTTGTACTTCGGAGGAAATGGAACTTCCTTCCATTCAACTGGGTAAGGTTGCTTGATCCCCAACCTTTGCAAGTTGTCTTTCTCCTTGAAAGCTTCGAACTGAGTTCGCAAGAGCTTGACAGCTTCATTGGCATCTTCCACTGATGTAGAAGGAGCAGGCTGAACCACGGTGTTAGGAGGAGGAACAGCATGATAAGCACTACCCCCAGCACCTGACTGACTGGGTGTAGGTTGGACTTGTACAGGAGGTACTGGAAGAGATGCTACCCCCAGCCCTGCATTAACAGGCACCGACGATGCTATGATTTCAGGATTTGCAGGAGGTACGGTCGGTGGGACTGTATGCTTGGCCACAATGATGGAATGCATACTTGCGACCATTTCAGCTATTGTCTTCAACTTATCTTCTAGTGCAGCTATTCTCTGTTCTTGACTAGCTGAATTGGAAGCATCGGGATCTTCATTGACAACATAAGCTGTCACTTCTCTGGGTACAGTAGAGGACACTGTCTGTTCTGAGCTTTCACTGTATGCATCATAGTCGGAGAAAGAATCATCTCCTGAGTGAGAAGGAAGGAGACGTTCGGAATAATCTTGAAGATTCCTTTGACCGATTGTGTCTCGGCTTCGGGATCTGGTATGTTGGAATACACCTTCAGAGGATTCTTGGAGTAAATCCAAATACCGTTGGCTTGGCTTACGAGGCTTCCCGTGCTTGGAGCACTTCCTACCCCCAGTGTCTCTGGAAGTCATGTTGATGGAAGCGTACAAAACCTCGTCTTCATCTTCCGACATAGGTTCAAAGTTAGGAAAGTTCAGACGATCGAAGACAGATCGTCTTGTTGTTTGACAACAACACTTGATGACCACTTTGTGATTGCAATGGTGTCCAAGTGGTTGCACTGGGGATGTTGGGATGTTGTTCCGTTTTTGCTTGAGGTGTTCTCGGAGATCGGGAACAGCAACGGGACGAGGAAAAGTTCGAGGGATATGTTCTTTGATAACATTCGGAACATGGTTCCGGTTTTTCAAATGTTTTGCCCCCTGAGTGTACAGGGAAGTGCTCATTTCATTGGCATAGGTGTCCGGATTCTTGATCCTGGAAGTTTGCTTCTGATGATGGTTGGTCTTCGGCATTGGCTGTTTACGTTTCACCGAAGTTGGCCTGTTGAGATAAGTTCTTAGATCAGCAAACTCACCCCCAGGGGTTTCTGTCTGAGACACCAGCAATTTTCCCTGTCTTGAACGGAAGATCTTGAGGGTTGGGAGATCTTGGAACTCTGCTACCGAAGTAGGCAGAATACCTCTCTGATCAGTACACTTCCCTTTGGCAAGGAGAGAAGAAGAATCCTTGTGAGAAAGGGTTCTTATACTGACTGGTGCCGGAGCACATTCAGATTCATCCTCAACGGTAAAAACCGAGGAAGATTGAGAAAAGACCAAAGGGCCTTTTCCTTTGTTTTGGAAAAAAGGGTTAGCTAAAGAGCATTTCCCTCTGTTGTCTTCCAAGTCATGGGACGAGGAAGATTGAGAAAAGACCAAAGGGCCTTTTCCTTTGTTCTGGAGAGGAGGAAGGATAGCCAAAAGACTACCCCCAGTGGATTGTGCATGAGTAACAGGGTGCTGGTGAGGAGCAGAGCTTTTCCCCTTGTTGTGAGAAGAGGAGAGATTAGCCAAAGGGCTGTCTCTCCTGGATGGCGCAGACATAGTTTGCGCATGGGTTGATGGCGCACTGGCAGATTGCGCATGAGGAGTCTTAGAAGAATGTCTTCTGGCCTCAACCAGAGTGGTTTGCGCAGTAGGAGCCTTGTTGCCAGAGTGTTTGAGTTGCACTCTGGTTGTTGGAGTAGTAGACTGCGCAGGCAGAGTAGCAGCCAACTGTGCCAGTGGAACAGGAGTCTTGTACTTTGACAGAGCAGCATATGATGTAGTTTATGCACTGGCAACAGCAGACTGTGTATGAGTGGCAGAGGCAGATTGTGCAATAGCAGAGACTTTAGACTGTGCAACAGTCTTAGTGGCAGAGACCTTAGACTGCGCAGCAGTCTTAGGGACAGAATCAACAGACTGCGCAGCAGTCTTTGGGATCCACACTAGGAGCACTTTGCTGGTGGCAGAAGTTGTCGCAGTGCGAGGAGTGGTCCTGGAGTTGATCATGGCTTCATAGGCTGTCTGGTTGACCTTCACAACCAGCGTCTTCTGCGTCTTTCCGATAGACGCAACGTCACATTGAGTTGTCACTTCCTCGTCGGAGGAGAAAGTCGTCCCCAGCAAAGTCGCCATTTTGTTTGCAAAAACAAAAGTATGAACTTTATTTCAACAAACTTTGTAAAGAGATTACAAGAATTCTGGAAAAGTACAACTGTAGGAATCCAATCTAGAAGACGATTGCTTTATCCCTTGGACGATGTGAACTTTGAAGACGTAGCCTCTGAATTTGAAGGCGATAGCCTCGGAAGAATGCAGCAGCACTTGGGCAAGAACTCCTGAACTCTCTGATATTTCTGAACTTTATGTCGGATCCCCTGGAATGAAGACTTGAAACTCTATTTATAGAGTTTTGGAAATAACTAACTTTTAGTTATTCTGAATGGCGCAAGTTGGATTGCGCATGCACTGGATGGCGCAGCATTAGACTGCGCAGGCAGTTGTCTGATCGCGGGCCAACTGTCTTGGACACATGGCATCATTTGATTGAAATGTGCATGATCGTGCACAGACGGTTGCCATGTAGTGAGCAATTGATGGCATGAATGCCACGTGTACATTTGTCAGTTGTCATGATGAAGTGTGCCACATGAATTGCGCTGACTTTGGATTGCGCTGGGATGGACCGCGCTGGGCTGGATTGCGCTGCAAACAGATTGCGCTGTATGTACAGCTGTCCTCGAGCGCTGTGCGGTGCAACAAACGAACAGTCTCCTCGTTCTTTGTGCTGTCAGTTGTCAGAAGATTTGATTGTGTCAGGTAATGATGACATGGCCACGTCAGCTTGCGCACTTGAAAGTATGCGCAGTCCACTCTGCGCCATCTGGATGATGCGCAATCTGACTTCTGCGCAATTCATTTGAAAGATGTATTTCTTGATTTTCATGACTTTGTTGATGGGTGCAACTTGAATTTTTAGGACCTACATTGGTACATCTGAGCTTGCGTCAGTAATGGGCGCTGGGCTAGTGGCCTTGCTGCTAGTGCTGGCCCTCCTGGTCTCTGCATCTGTGGGCATGTAGCTATACGATGGTCTGAACCTCCACCCCTCAAGTACTGCCCATTCGCTAACCGACACACTTCCCGAGTGTGCCCTCCCTTACCACAATAAGTGCAACCCACTGGTGCCTCCTGACGTTGCTAGTGCCTTGGTTGCTGCTGTCGAACTGGTGCAGTCACAATTATCGTGACTGGTACTGTATCACGAATACGGACGCCAGGCGCTGGTGCTGACGCCCGAGGTACTGCTCCTCCTCCTCCATCACTCTGCGTATGAGACCTCTTCTGGCCTCCAGTCCTTGCTGATAACCTTTGAATTGTAAGCTCGTGCCTCCGAGCCGCCGTCAATCGTGCCCCTCGACCAGCTGCAAAATCTCTAGGTGAAGTCCTTGTTGGAACCTCATTGCTCTCTCTGGCTCTGTCGCCACCATCATCCGAGCAAACCTACTTAACCTGCAGAACTCTGCTGCATAACCATCCACCGTCTTACCAGCCTGCTTGAGACTGATAAACCTCTGCTGTAGCTCATACCGCGCTACTACGCCAAAGTACTTGGCCTTGAATCTGGTACTGAAGCTATCCCAGGGAACAGGATGCCTCATTCCAACCTCTTCCAATTCCCACCAATCGCGGGCGAGATCCTGAAGTAAAAGTCTGACCTGATCAACCTTCTCTTCTGCTGGAACATTTTTTGCGGTCAATATAGCCTCTGTATCCTGACACCAAGCATCCGCCGTGATGGCATCCTCCGTGCCGTCAAAATATCTCGGGTTAAGTCGACAAAACCTCCCGGATGCTCCTGAATCATTCCTGACACTCCTCTCAAGGGCTAATTGTAACCCCTGGTTCAGTAACACATTCTGTTCCTGCTGTCGGATTTGTTGTTGCTATTGGGCTGCCGTCTGGCGTTGCTGGGTCTCCAATAACCCTCTGATAATCTGCAATAGTGCCGGCGCGTCTAGTGCCACTGGTACTACCGGCATCACTGGAGGTACGGTATCCTCTGGCCTCTGTGGCTCAACTGGCCCATGCTCGGTAACATTCTCGATGTGAATTTGTCCAGGTAGAGGGGCTACCCCTTGCTGATCTCCAACTGGTTCCTGCTCCACTGGATTCTCTTCCATGCCGGCTCCTCCAATAGCCGGGAACGATCTGCCCCTAAAGGAAAGGATACAAGGTATCAAAAGATAGGACGCGAAGGAATCGAAGATGATAATCAAGTTAGCAATCAAGGTGAGAGAAGGAAAAGACGAATCAGGAGATCAAGGGGGACATATTTTGATTGAGACTCCTATAATCGCAACACCCCACAAGTCTGAAAAATAGACCTGTATGGGCCACCACTAAAACCTTGTCACGCCCCAGTACCGGAATACTGAGACGGACTAGGCCAGCTACACCGTATGAGGTATATAAACATCATACGGCGATCGTGGCTGTCAAGAGACAAGGGGGTGCATGCTACAATCAAGTCTCCTATGGTCCCACAGAGCATCTATGTCTCAATCAATCAAAACAAGAAACAGTAAATAATGATCATATAAGACAAAGCAGTAAGGCATCCCTGACGCTTCATCAAAATAATTCATGAGCCTAGCTTTATAAAATAATGAGCTAGTACCGAGAGTCAATAGTACATATTGTAGTCAGCTGCAGTCTGATTTAATTACAATTATGTAAAAGAAAACTAGTGTCCAGAACTGCTGGCTAAATAGGTGCCGGTGGCTAAACGCCAAGTACAAAATAGAAGATATCAGAGCGGTGGAGAAGAAACGTACTCATGGTCCCTGGCGCCCATCCTCCTGGTGTGCACCATTGTTCGGGTAGAAAGCTGGATCCTCTGGAGCTGCTACGAGATCTGGCCAAACAAAACCAGCGGGGTCAGGTCCCGAATAGCAAGTACCACAAGGGAGCACAAAAGAGTGAGATAAACCCAATGAGTAAAATAAGACCTGTTTTGCGAGTTATAGGCTTATATTATATCATCGAGACAATACGACACCCTTACAACCAAACAAGGACAAACGGTGCCAATGTTATGCCGAGATAAGATATATCCTATAACCATGGGCAGATGAAAGGGCTTCTGGTCGCGACTTTGGTCCATAGCCTATCGCAGCACAATAGCCCAACCCAACAACCAAACAAGGACATGGGTTGGACCACGCACCCCGATAGTCCATGTTCCTCAGTTGCTAACAAAAGTAAACATATCACAAACAAGTCGGCTTAAAGCGGCCAATCAATCCTACGGCTTTCTATGATTTGTCTGGATTATCCCAGTAATGCAATATAAGAATCCTCATATCGTGTCAACCCAGCAGGGCTAGCAAATGCCATATAATATACATATACATATACATATAGCACTTTAATTATGCACCGGTCCCCCGTAGGGCCACCGTGCTAAAACATATAACACGTAACACGTAGGAGTCGGATATAGTCATTCACTATAGGCAGATGAAACTGTATCCGTGGCGGCCAACCCGATACGTCAGGACGGGACCCGGGGGTGGCTAGTATGGCACGATCTCGAGATTCTGTTCCCTCCCAATGCTTCTACCGATTTAAGTTGCTAGATTAACCCTATCTTGGTGTTGGAATTGCATGTCGTGGTCACATGGTCATCCCCTTATATGTTGTACCATAGTACGAGTACCCTAAGTACGAATCCACATCGGCTCAAGGACACCCAAATCTAGATCCATGCTTAGTGTAATGCTTCAAACAACAATAATTATACCACGACACTATTGCTGACCAATTACCATGACTGCGCTGGAAGGTACACATGTATTGACATATAACACGAATGATCACTTAGCACGTAGAGTCACACCTCAGTGCACTCATTAAATAGCACCGCAGTGCATACTACTATTGTATCTCAATACACACTTAGAAAAGGGCACCAACACATATAAAGGTAATCTGGTCAGGAGCATGGTCAAGTCAGGAAGTCACATGGACCTCTCGTGACCTAAAAGTCACATATGAAATCCAGTTAAAGTGAAACATGAAGATCCTTGGAGCCAACACAAGGATCTACCACTTTCATGTTGGAAGTTGGGAGAAATTCTAGCCATAATGCAATCATAGGACACAACATATACAAAAATAGCCAAAATAGGCCCTATGCGGCCAAGGTTGGATGGACTCATGCGGCTCAGGAAAGCTGGGCCATGCGGCTCAGGAACAGAAGTCCATGGGGCTGAAGGTTTAAAGGTTCATGCGGCAGATAGGATGTGCGCTCATGCTGCTGGGGGAGTAAGCTTATGCGGCTAGGAGTGGACGGGCGCATATGCGGCTGCGGGAGACCAACGCCACGCGGCTCAAGGAAGTAACTTCATGCGGCTCAGGAGAGCGGGTCATATGCGGCAATGAGTATGCGAACTCATGCGGCTCAAAAATGCTTATGCGGCTAAGGAGAACATGCGGCAGTGCAATGAAGTCCGCATGACTTCATGCGGCTGAAAACTGCTCATGCGGCTCAGAATGCCAAGTGCCACGCGGCCAAAGGAAACAGCTTATGCGGCTGGAAAAAATTAAATTCATGCGGCTGGAAACTGCTTAGGCGGCTGAAAACTGCTTATGCGGCTAGACTGCTTATGCGACATGCGGCACGATCTCATGCGGCCAGAAATGCTTATGCATATGCGTCTCAGAAGCTAAGTGCCATGCGACTGAAGATAAAGTCTTATGTGGCCGGAGAACTTCCTTCATGCGGCTAAGCTGAGGGAAACTAAGTTCATGCGGCCAAAAGCTAACAAGCCATGCGGCCAGGAAAAACTTGCCGCATGAAAGTTCATGCAGCCAAGCACTGTTCTTCTTCTCCATTTTCCGAGAAGAAAAACTATGGAAAGCCATGGCTTCAAAGCTTCATAACTCCTCCATCCAAGGTCAGAATCCAGACTTTCATAGGTCAAACTGGGGTATAACAAAATTCTCTACAACATGGAACCATCAAAACTTGAAAATAACAAGGTTTACTAGATCAAACCCAAGAAATCCGAAAATGACATAAACTTAGATCTACAAGAATTTATCCATGGGAATCAAAAATGCTAAGTACTAAACTTGTAGAGGATCATGAGAAGAACAATATAGATAAATCATATCAAAGAAAAAAATTAAGAAATGAAAAAATACAAGAATCCCTCCATTTGGTGCAAGATGTACTTGCCTAATTGTTGGGAGGAAAAGAAATGAAAAGAGTGAATGAGGAGGGAGAGTATGGAAGAGAATATATATAGGGGTTGGGTTGACTCAAAGAAAAATCCTAAGCTTAAGCATGCTCTTAACCATGTGACTAATGACATGTTGAATGCTACATGCAACAACTAATTAAATTAAATAAATAAAATCCTAACCTCAACACGGTTCAGAAGTCCTATCATCGAAATAGTGAACCATGCCTACAACTAAACAAGGACAAGGGGTGGCACACTAATCCGCGACGAGATACTGTCCCATGCCATGGCCAGTTACAAATACATGATACATACATTCAAGATACAGGTGCCAGATACCATATACAGGAAAAATCAAAAATTTACGTATTCCGGGATTGGGGAGTGACACCGTGCCACCGGGAGGGAATGCACCACTGCCACCACCACCACCATTCCCTCAGCAGTTTCCCCCACAGTCGGGACCTCAGATGCCTCCACCCCCGACTGATGGAGCCCTACTTCCCTGTTCATGTATGCCATGATGCAGGCTCAGTGGCAGCAGACTGAGATGATGAGACAGACTATGATGGCAGCATTGACTAGACCTCCACTGCCGGCACCGGTACCAGCACCAGCACCGGCTCTGCATCCTTATGAAGGCTCTATCAAGAACTTTACAGACATGAACCTTAAGGCCTTCAGAGGAACGGAGAAGCCACTGGAGGTGTCACAATGGCTTATTAGTACAGAAAAGTTACTGAAAACATCCCAGTTGCCAGCTCAAGATTGGATGACAGCAGTGGACCTACTATTAGAAGATAATGCTCACCACTGGTGGAAAGCGGAAGAGAGACAATTTGGCACTAGGATCACCTGGAAGTAGTTCTATAATGCATTTTATGATAGATTATTCCCTATTAATGTTCGAGACAGTCTATACGACCAGTTCCTTCACCTGAAGCAAGGAAATATGACAGTTGATGAGTATGACTCAGAGGTCAATCGCCTGAGTAGATTTGGTGCAGGATTGATCCAGACAGAGTTAGAGAAGACGAAGAGATTCCATCAAGGGCTTGCAACAGAGCTCAAGTATTATATGACTACACAGTCTCGTGTCTTCCATTCAGTTGTCTTAGAAGAAGCTCGTGCTCAGGAGATTCTTCGCAAGGAGCAGCAGCAGACATCGAGACACCATACACCAGCAGTTACACCGGCTATAGCTACTCAGAATGGACCTATCAGGAGACCCACAGGACAGTTCCAGCAGAGGCCCACTCCTTATCAGAAGCCCACCTGCAACTATTGCGAGAAGCAGGGACAACTCATGAAGGATTGTCGAACTCGACTTGGAGCGTGCCTGAGATGCGGGTCAGGGCAACACAAGGTGAAGGATTGTCCGGAGCAGCAGTCCTTAGTTTATGCCCAATAGAACCCAAGACCGACAGCCCTAGCACTTCCAGCACCTCGGCCAACAGCAGGAGCACCTCGTCCACCATTACCACCCCAGTTAGCACAGTTCGAGAGGGCCAGAGCTCAGAAACCTGGACAGAATTATGGGCAGGTATTCCCTCTAGTTGTTGAGGATACAGAGATAGAGATAGAGACAGAGGTCATAGCAGGTATGGTTTTAATTGCTTCATTTCCTGCCATTACTTTGTTTGACACTGGAGCCACTCATTCATTCATAGCCACTAGTTTTGCCACTAGACATAGTATTCCCATCACACCCTTATCTAAGAATATTAGAATCCTCACTAGAGGAGTAGTTGTACCTGTTAGTGGTGTTTGTAGACTTTGTCCTGTAGTGATATGCGGTAGAAAGATAAAAGCACGATTTCTTGTATTCCCTATGCCGACATTCGACATGGTTCTCGGAATGGACTAGTTAAGCCAGCATTTTGCTCTTATAGACTGCCATAGGGGCAGTATCGTCTTTAGACCACCGAATACAACGGAGTTCGAGTTCACCGAGGAAGAAGGAGAGAGTATTGATGCACCCACATTAGGGACTCACATGATGATACAGGATACCCCTCAGCACCCTGTCATCTCTGAGTTCAAAGATGTATTCCCAGAGGATTTATCGGGACTGCCACCCGACCGAGACATCGAGTTTTCTATTGAGCTTATTCTGGGAGCCGAGCCTATTTCATCTCGAGTATATCGACTAGCACCGAAGAAGTTGGTAGATATGAAGACACAGATTGACGACTTATTGAAGAAAGGCTTTATTCGTGCCAGTGTATCACCATGGGGAGCACCCGTTCTTTTCATACTTAAGAAAGACGGGACAGTGCACATGTGTATCGACTATGGAGCTTTGAATGCAGTTACGGTGAAGAACAAGTATCCCTTGCCGCATAGAGACGATCTATTTAATCAACTGAGTGGAGCAAAAGTATTCTCCAAGATTGACTTACGATCGGGCTATCACCAACTGAAGGTTCGGAAGTAAGACATTGCGAAGACGGCTTTTCAATCGAGGTATGGACACTACGAGTTCTTGGTCATGCCTATCGTTTTGACCAACGCTCCCGCAGTCTTCATGAATTTAATGAACAAGATCTTTCACCAGTAATTGGACAAATTTGTAGTCGTCTTTATAGATAATATATTGATTTACTCCAAGAGTCAAGAGGAGCATGAGCAGCATCTACGGATTGTTTTGGGAACATTGAGGAATATTACGCGAAGCTTAGCAAGTGTGATTTCTTTCTCAAGGAAGTATCATTTCTTGGACACATTGTTACTAGAGACAGCATATCAGTAGATCCGGAGAAGATTACAGCAGTCAAGGCTGGCCCGCTCCTACATCAGCTTCTGAGGTGAGAAGTTTTCTTGGACTTGCGGGTTATTACCGAAGGTTCGTAGAAGATTTTTCTCTTATAGCGGGGCCTATGACTCGACTCACTTGCAAGGATCAGGAGTTTGTATGGACAAATGAGTGTCAAGCCGCTTTTGACGAGTTGAAGAAGCGCTTGACCACTGCACCTATCTTGACACTACCATCGGGTCCAGAAGGATTTGTGATCTACAGTGATGCATCCGGGAAGGGACTAGGATGCGTATTGATGCAGCACGGTCATGTAGCAGCATACGCATCGAGACAGTTGAGGGTGTACGAGAAGAATTATCCAACCCACGATCTAGAGCTCGCAGCGGTTATCTTTGCTTTGAAGCTATGGAGACAATACTTGTACGGCAAGAGGGTAGATATCTACACATCATAAGAGCCTCAAGTACGTGTTCACACAAAAAGAGTTGAATATCCGACAATGATGTTGGTTGGAGTTGATGAAGGATTACATCGAGCTACATTATCATCCGGGAAAGGCTATGTGGCAGACGCATTAAGCTGTAAGCCCATGGCTCATTTCTTGACCACAGAGAAAGAGTTGATTAGAGATTTGCAGCAGCTTGGTATTGAGGTAATATTGCCTGGAGCAGATGGCGTATTAGCATATCTCCAAGTGCAATCATCGCTAGTAGAGAGGATCAAAGTAGCATTGCCCATGGATGCTAGATTTCGACGACTTAGAGAGAGGACTGAAGCAGGAGAGCAAATGGATTTGAGGATTCATCCCAATGGGACATTGCGATGTGGTGATCATATTTATGTTCCTAATGGAGAGCTACGACAGGAGTTGATGATGGAAGCACACAGTTCGACTTACTCTATTCATCCTGGCGGAACTAAGATGTACCAGGACTTGCGACAGTATTATTGGTGGCACGGAATGAAGCAGGAGATATCTCGTTTCATGGCCAAGTGTTTGGTGTGTCAACAAGTGAAGGCGGAGCACCAAAGGAGAGCTGGCTTATTGCAGATGCTACCCATTCCCGAGTGGAAGTGGGAGCATATTATTATGGACTTCGTCTCAGGATTTCCTCGGAGTCCTAGTGGACGAGATGCAGTATGGGTGATTGTTGATAGGCTTGCCAAGTCAGACCATTTCTTACCTTTTAGAGTGAAACAGTCCACAGAAGTTTTGGCGGATATGTATATGAAGTAAATAGTGAAGTTGCACGGTGTGCCAGTTAGCAATGTATCGGACCATGACTCGAGATTCACCTTGCACTTTTGGAGGAGCATGCAAGCAAGTTTGGGTACGCATTTGAAGTTTAGCACCGCATACCATCCGTAGACAGACAGCTAGTCAGAGCGTACGATTCTGACGCTAGAGGATATGTTGAGAGCATGTATGCTTGACTTTGGCGGATCATGGGAAGACCACCTTCATCTTGTGGAGTTTTCCTACAACAATAGCTATCAAGCGAGCATTCAGATGGCTCCGTTTGAAGCATTGTATGGAAGAAAGTGTCGATTTCCTGTTTGTTGGAGCGACATAGGAGAGCGACAGATATTGGGTCCCGAGTTGGTTTTGAGTACAGTGGAGAAGGTGAAAAAGATCCACGACCACCTGCGAGCAGCGCAGGATCGACAGAAGCAGTGGGCCGATAATCATCGCCAACCCTTGGAGTTCAAGGAAGGCGACCATGTTTTCTTGAAGATATCCCCCATGAGAGGCACAATTTGATTCGGAGGACGTGGCAAGTTGAGTCCAAGATACATCGGCCCTTTCGATGTCATGGAACGTGTTGGAGTGGTTGCCTACAGATTGGCATTGCCATCGTCGCTAGAGGGAGTACATGACGTATTCTACGTATCTCAGCTGAGGAGGTATGTAGCAGACAGCAGTCATGTACTGGATCACTCCGAAATCACTGTTGGACCAAGCTTATCGTAGCAAGAGCAACCGGCAGGTATCCTTGATCGCCGAGTAAAGGTGTTACAGAATCAATCTATATCATTGGTTCGCGTGGCCTGGAAACATCACTCACCAGGAGAGTCTACTTGGGAGCGCGAGGATGACATTCGAAATCGCTACCCCCATTTGTCCGAAAACCAAGGTACGTTTTGCATATGTTAGTTCCTTTAATTCCTTAATGCATTGCATACCCCCTATCGTTAGTTTAATTTCGAGGACAAATTTTTTTTAAGTTGGGTAGGATGTAAACCCCCTTAAATTTTAAAGATTTTTCTAATATTTTAAATTAATATAATTCTGCAATATTTTTTACATAAATAAACTTGATTTAAATTAGAAATATATTTGATTTATTATGAGGAAAGGAATTAATTAATTAGTTATCTAAAGGTATTTTGAATTTTAGAGCTAAAAGGACTTTAATTAAGTTTATATAAGCGTATATACAAATACTTATATATATATATATATATATATATATATATATATATATATATATATATATATATATATATATATATATATATAAGCTATAAAAAAATGAGTACTGTTGCTACAGTACTCGAGCCCCTCCCGATCCCAGAACCGCGCGTGAGCAAAAGGAAATATAAGGAGTTCGAAAAACTCGAAATACCTCAAATCTTGCACCAAATCGATTCAAATTTTTTGCTTGATCCTATTAGGATTCTCCCTGCAGTCCAACCCTCAATCCAAATCAAATTCGGATATCTAATCCGAATTAAATAAAATTTAAAAATCAAGTATAAAGAGAACTGTCGAGTGAAACTCCAAAAGAACCCTAGAAAATTTCATTTATCCTTGCGTTCGAGATCCCCAGGTGAACCCCTACATCCCCGCGTAGCTACCCGACCTCCTGTACCCAACCCCAGCCCGTCGGTGCTTCGCCGGAGCAGCCACATCCGACCACCAAGAACAGGGCCAACCCTGTTTGGAATGAACCCAGGTACTCTAATTGCGAGTTCGATTTCTCCATTGTTCTTCGATCGATTTTTTATCTATTGAATCCTACTCGTAGCCAACATGACCAGATTTAAACCCTTTCAAAGGGAATTCGATATAGCCCCTTTGACTGACCAAAAACTCGACGCAAAGTTGAGCGAAAACCTGTTCAAAAATAGGGTAGTAGGTTGTCCAAACCCTCAACTTGGAAGGCAATTCATGGCCAATCTATTAACAGTTCAAAATCTAAATAAAGATAGACCTAGACAACATATAGGGGATCAAAATCCCTCTGGTAGCATTAATTTTCGTAGATTATACAGGAAGTTATCTTCTGTTAAAAATCAAGGAAAAACAACGTTTAAACTGTGAAAATTTTAGAAACTTTTCCCGATACGGCATGCGCCCCGACATACCGGATGATGTGGTCGCGCACTATACGCATCGAAAGGCGCATATGAATGTTGTCGACGTGTGGGAACTGACGGAACTCAATTTTGTTGCGTGTGCACGACGAAATCGGTACGTATCCATCAAGGTACCCCCGTATCGACCTTTTGCAAACTTGGCCATAACTTCGTGTACAGTCGTCGGTTCGAGACGAAACTTGAGCCAACAGGACCGTATCGAAATTTTGGTCATGTGTGCCAAGTTTGGTCCGATTTTGAGAAGGTCGACCGGAACGCCTATTTGGCGGGCCCGCGATCCAATCCAACGGGCAAAATTGTACACAGCCAGCCGGAATCGAAATTTGGACATACGGTTAGGTTCGTCTCCTCAAATTGGACCCGTAGACATGTTGTTTGATGACTTTAGCGACCATAGATCCTGGCACGCATTTCGGTACAAAATGGGTCCAACGACGGACATCATTTTGACCCAAAATTACGATTTTGCCTCTGTTCCATAATTGGACTTCTACACAGGCGTTTCCTAGATATATCTTTTACATCGGGAATATTCTTGATGTTTGTTTCAGCATCCGGAGTCGTTCGTGGAATTTGACTTTTCATTGCTGACGTGATTGACTGTTGGAGTTGTTATTCCCGTACTACCAGGCAAGATACCTTACCACCATACTTTGTGATTTACTTATTCTTATTTTCAGTTATTTATATTCAACATTTTTTATCTGCTGTTAGTATTATATCACTGTGCGTTCAAGTCACACTTGGGTACAAGCGACTCCATCGGTCGTTTTACTGCTTCGATTTTATTCTCGTGCATTGACTTAGCCTAGTGACCACCAAGTTATGATGAGGTATTGGTATACTTCATACGGCCTTGACACATGATCATCACGAATTGTCAGTCACATGTAGGACACGTACTCGCGTAGTCGGCTGGCCACCGATACGTATGAGACGTGCGACGGTTAGGAGTAATTGTCAATAGAATTGTATGCTAGTGGACTTGGCAGTTACTAGAGGTTCCTATGGGACATGGATGTGACCCTACTAGGCATTGGGTGGGGAGGACAATTCCTTAACGTATGGGCCACGTATGCACATTCCTATTCCTGATCCTGCTGGCCTCTGACATTCGATGAATGTTATGCTTTGAGGTCTCTAGTATCCTAGTGGGACCATACCTGAGTTTCCTGCAGCCAGAGTGCCCATGCGTTGAAGGTTTGTTCTTAACTACATTATCACTGTAGAACTGGTAGGCACCCTATTACATACATTCCTTTCCTTTCTATTATATATCACAGTTTATATGGCATGGTGTTTTCTTGTATCTTGTTACGTCCCTCTGATGATCTGGTTATCTCTCCAGGATTAGACGAATTCTCGCAGGAGTACGGAGCGGCACTGGATCCATCCTACATTGATGACGAGGCATCTTCCACCGATTTCTAGCTTATTGATTCTTTGAGACATTTTAGTAGACATTTTTATATTTCTTTTCTTTCTATTTTGCGAAAGTTGGACTCCGATCATTGGACTATTTATCATAGTTGTTTGGAGTAGGTATGTCCACCCGGCTGTCCACCCGGCTATCTTTTGATACACTCATTTATTATTTGGACTCTATTATCTTCTGTGTTGATATGTGATGAGATTAGATTATATTATTCTGGCCTGTGAGTATTTTATATACAGCCTATGTACGTATACGGGGATTCTATATATTGGAGTACTCTTCGTATATGTGCAGCTGGCGTGTTCACGTACTTGGTCCTATGTATTTTGGGATTGGGGTATTACAATTGCTGCAGCATGCTCTGAACTAAGGGGCTAACTCCTCCTGTTGCTGCTAATGCAGCTACAATGTGCAGGCAAAGCTAATGTTGCCAAGTGCAACACAAACTTGTCACAGCAGTAGGAGTATCCCCCTTGACTGAACACAGGCTCTACTCTCCCAGGAAGTGACACACTATGACACACTGCTCTATACTGATACACTAAGACATATATAATATCCTATAGGCATACTCACTCATACGAGCATACACCTATACACTAAGGCCACATGACACTCACACATGAAACCCCACATGCTCACTGTCATATGATAGTTTTCATACATCACTCAATGGGACACCATAGTGTCACAGGAATTTGTACACTTTAGGATACTAGGTGACACTCCCTAGGACTGACACACAATATAACCCACACTTGACACTGCCACTTACACTCACTCACTACTCGACTCTCACACAAAATCAAAATAGGGCAGACTGATATGATGAAGTATGGACTGAATTCATTAGGCTAAACAAAAGAGATTAGGACTAAAACTAAAGTGCGAGACTGATACATTAGCAATTGCAGGACAGAACTAAATATGGGTTGTAACTTCAAAATAGAGAGTGAACAAATTACGGATGACTGAACTAAAATATGTTCAGTCATAGGACTGAACCAAGGTAAATTGGGGACTGGATAAGGAAAACTGGGAATTGAACCATTAAGGATACTAACTGATACCAATTAACTTAGGGACTGAATAAGGAACCAAAACAGTCCCCTTTGCAACTCATAAACTGATACTATAGTCCACTGAGGACCGACCATAGTAGATACAAGGAGGACTGAACATCAAGTGTCTAGTAGAGGGACTGAACATATAATATTAAAGTGGACTGAGCCTACTTGTCTGCAGGGCTGAACAAGGTATCATGAACTGATCATTCACTAATTAGGACTGATCATGAAGAAGATAGGACTGAACTTAGATAGGGAGGGATTGAACCAAAAGGAAATAGGGACTGAATCACTAAGGATAAATGAACTGAACCTATATATCTTCCTATAAATATGGTCTGATACACAAAAGGAGTGGACTGATACTAAAGAGTTAATATGGACTGGACATGATGGTTAGGACTGAAACAAGATATGAAACTAAAAACTAACTCTCCCACCTCATTACTGATACACAAGTTCAGTCATAGTTGTTTGCAATATGAACCTACCCCTCATTATCAGTCAGTCATGACCGAACCCCACACTCTAAGGTTGATACAAAGGAATTGCTAAGTAAACAAGGGTCTGATATAAGTCTGAACCAAGGGACTGAACTATACTCAACTGATACTCAAGAATGCAGGGCACATCCCTAAAGTTAAAGGGACTGAAGCCTAAAATGAATTGTCTGGATAATGAAATAGGGTGACTGAACCAATACTAAGGGACTGGTCTTAGGATATGGACTGAATGTAAGTGTGCCCAATGCAAACTGAGGACTGAACATTACCAATGGGCAGAACACATCATGAATAAGGACTGCATCATTAAGTATGCCATGTGGATTACAACCAAGCTAACAAGGACTGAACTCTCAACTAAAATGGATTGGACATTTGAATACCATGGACTGAAATGTCAAGTGATATGCAGGACTGAACTAATAATGTGACTGAACATGTTAATGTGAGCAGGGACTGAACAAAATAGATAAAGCAGGGGACTGATCATACAGAACAGTGTGGACTGAACCAGTTCAACCATGCTCGAGCCCCTTCTCATGACTGATACAAGGGGACTGAATGTAATAAAGGCAGTGGATGAACATAAACACTCTACTGACTGAACCAAACTGGACTGTGCATATCTTATGTGGACTGATACTCAAAGTATCGGTCGACTGACACATGAAAATTGGGACTGACCATGTATTAGAATATGTAGGACAGACCTAACAAGGACTGTATGGACTGAACCAAAGGAATGGAATTTCTATCTAGATGAGGTTAAGACTATAAGTGAGACTAACAATGGATAAAGGGGACTGTTCAGTGAATGAACCTCATCACTTGGTGTTAGTGCCGGGGCACAATTTTTCGATGGAAAACTTAGAATATGAAACAATTGTAAGAACAATGTTCCAACGCAACACTTCTAGGAAGGTTGCGCAAGTATAACGAAGATCTAAGAAGATCTCGTTATTATATTACGAGAATCTAAAAAGATTTCGTAATCCACAGCAGCATATGATATACGAGAATCTAAGAAGATTTCGTAATCACAACAGCGAAGAAGATGACAGGAGAAAGATGGAAGATGGCATGCTGGGGTGAATGATCACCGTTGCTCAAAGCTATATTCGCCCCACATGAATAGCTTCCATGAACCAGGAAGTTCGTCGGAGAACTTTGGAACACTTCTGCTCTTCTGACGCCTCGGATCGTACACGGACTCCTGTGCAAAAACAATGCAGGTGCAAAGCTTCTCTTCTCTCTGACAGGCTCTGTTTACTCGTGTTAAAAAACACTTGTAAACTTTCGAAACTCTCTGAATATGTTCTGTCCCGTATATCTGCCTGTGAGAGAGAGGAGACCTTATATAGTCCAGAGTAGCAACTGCCCGATTAGCACAACATTCGGGACGTGGTAATAACCACTCTGAACGTGCAGTAATCGCACAGATCATGCACAGGCACGATCTGAAGCAAGTTGTGCCACTCTAGCAACCCGCGCGCCTTGTACCTTGCGCACAGAGCCACTTGCGCCACACGCCTTGTGCACCTTGCGCCACACGCACAACGCGCACATTGTGCCACTTGCGCAACCTGCGCGCAACCTGGCGCAACCTGTGCTCAACCTGCACGCAACCTGGCGTAACCTGTGCTCAGCCTGCGCACAACCTGGCTCAACCTGTGCGCAGCCTGCGCGCACCCTGGCACAACCTGTGCACAACCTGGCGCGCACCCTGGTCACGCAACCTAGGCCGTGCAACCTGTGCCGCGCAACGTGGCATGCAACTTGGCCGCGCAAGTGGCCCGCGCAACGAGCGCAACTAAAGTGCACTTTGCGCCTAGCGACGATGCTGATGTGCTAAGTGCAAAGTGCGCCAACAAAATGCCACATTATGTCTCATGAGCCCATGAGCCCGAGTCCGAGTCCGAGTCGCTAAGCCCCTACGGGGCTTAGCTCCCATGGAAATAAATTTTCCAAGAGCAAAAAGCATCAATGCTTTTAATTATTAATTTAGCCTTTTTCCATTAGAAAAATAACCCCACATGGCACACCCATGTGCACCTCCACACCACATGTGCATCTCTAAACTAGCATAGCTAATATATAGAGATACAACTTCTTTGGTCTATCCGATGTGGGACTAAAGTTTCTAAAGAAAATGCCAAAAACCCCAACAATCCCTCACATATCTCTATATATGGGTATAAGTGTTCCCCATAGTAACTGTCCATCATGCATTAGGAGAGATGTCATTGACGACTTGAATCTTCCCGCATGGGTCAAACAACAGACGATAATACAAGAATGGACTAAGCCTTGAATTCTGCATCATAGCTGAAACTCTTCCCACTCACATAATGTAGTTACATTTGCTTCTGGCTACATATTAAAGGCCCTGTGCCAGTCTGGTTTCAGTATATAATTTTGGGCGTCTACAAGTTTACCCTCAAGAGACGGCCTGATATCTCTTTGCCCATACACTATAGGTGAGTTCATTATAAAGAGACATGGCATGAAGCGCTTTGCGCTTCCCTTGCGGTGCTACGCCGCTATGACATGGCTTAAAGCCGAGGTCTTACCCCGTAACGGGAACCTCATCATAGTGTCATACTACTGTAGCATGAGGCAATCGCCTCTTTGTAGTGCCAAACTACCCAGCATGAAGCCTTAGGCTCCCTTGCGGTGTTACGCCGCAACGACATGGCTTGCATGGCCGAGGCTTTATCCCTAACCGGGTACCTCATCGTGGTGTCGTGCCACTGTAACATGAGAAACTACTCCTCTTTGTAGTGCTGACTACACCCCTCTTTATTTTAACATACAGCATTAGGCTAACTGCCTATTTGCGGTGCTACACCGCTGTGACTTGGCTAGCAAAGCTGAGGCATTATCCCATGCCTGGGAACCTCATGGTGGAGTCACCCTACAGTAGCATGGAGTTTTACTCCTTGTAGTGCCGTTCTACCGTGCTTTCTGTAAAGCACACCAGGCATTCACTCTGCCTGTGAACTCATTAAAGCATTTAAGCCAACCTTCCCACAGGATCCATTTTCCGTAGAAAACAACAGTAGACAACAGTGGTTATAGGTCTGTAACCTCTCCATGCCCAATAGAACATGTACCCACCGTTCCTGATATTCTTCCGATTAGTGGTCCTCCCTTGAACCAAAAGCTAGATGCCTAGTAGATTTCTCTTTGAACTATTAGCATAAAACTTTATGGTAGGAATACAATAATACAATATCAGAATGCCCTCAAACCCATTTTACAAGCTGTGTCATCGACCAGCTGGCGCTTGAGGCCCTTGGTGAACGGATCCGCCAGGTTCTCCTGACTCCGAACATCAATCACTGCAATAATACCTCTCTTGATAAGATCGTGTACTGCCCTGTGCTTCAACCGTACAGTCCTCTTTTTTTCGTTGAAGAGGTCATTTGATGCCACCGCCGCAGTCGCCTGGTTGTCGTAGTATATCGGTATCGTAGGTATTTGCGCCCCAACCACTGGAAGATCATACATGAGCTCCCGAGCCATTTTGCTTCATCGGCTGCGGTATCAAGTGCAAAGAACTCAGATTCCATGGATGACCGCGAGAGCATAGTCTACTTCTTCGACTTCCACGATATAGTAGCTCCACCCATTGTGAAAATGAATCCACCTGTGGACCTCTCTCTCTCCACCTCTGAGCACCAGTTGGCATCACTGAAGCCTTCCACTATCGGCGGATCTCCGCTGTAGTACAGTGCATATGTCTAAGTCTTCTTGAGATATCTCATAACCCGTTTCACAGCTTTCCAGTATTCAACACCTGGGTTGCTCGTGAAACGACTCAGCATTCCTACGGCAAAAGCTATGTCAGGCCTTGTGGCAGTTGTAGCATACATCAAACTTCCGATTACGCTTGCATACTCCAGCTGCCTGACACTTTCTCCTGAATTAGGCTTCAGCTTCATATCACACCTGTACAGTGTATCGATCCCTGGAAGATCCCGATACCCATAACGAGTGATCATTTTCTCAATATAATGAGTGTAACCACCATTTTTCTCAAATGAGGGTAATTTTGAAATTTTATAATTATAATTATTTAATAATGATATTTAAACCATGTTATGATTTTTTGTGATTTTTAATTATTTTGAAACTATTTAAAATGTTGAATTGTGATTTTGATGGTTAACTAGTGTAACCCTAGAGACTGCATGACCTAGAGACTAACCATGTGATTAGTATGACTAATTGTGACTTTTTAGCCTAAGGGTATTTTGGTCATTTTTGACTTATTAATGAAAATGAATTTTGATTAATTAATATTATGCTAATTGAATTGTTAGAGACTAACCTAGTTTTGACTAAACCTAGATGTTAATGATGCTCATGGAGGTTTAGTTAGAAGGTTAGAGACTTAATGGTTAAGTTAGATTAACAATATCTAGATATTTCATAGTAGGATATTTACCCCTTAGGATATTTGTGAAAAAGAAAGCCTTATGACTAATTGAACCAATAGGAAGGCTTAGAATTGGGTGGACAAGTCCTAGCCACTCATCTACATGTAAAACTAACCCTAATTCATCTAATGACCAGCCATCAAGTGCCTCCTCGCTTCCTATAAAGAATCCTTAAGAAAACCCTTGCCTCTGTTTACCTCTACATAGAACCCTAAGGGTGCATTTGATTGCAAGGTGGAAAATATGTGGAAAAGAAATTAATTCCATGAAATTATTTTTCTAGGAAAAAATTTCCATGGAATTTTAAAAAATTTCCATGAAAAATTTAATTTAGGTGTTTGATTGCCATTATTTTCCACGAAAAATAGTTATTTTTCATGAAAAATGACATTTTCCTATGGATTGGACAAGTTTCATTTTCCACCATTTTAGATGAAAATATAAAAAATGATAGTTTTTTGGAAAATAATTCCATGGAAAATTTAACTTATCAAACACTACAATTGGTGGAAAATTTGTCATGGAAATATTTTCTATAGAAAAAAAGCCCAATCAAACATAGCCTAAGTGTTTTTCCCCAAATTAGAGAGCTTCCCTCTTTGATTTGATCTCCAAATCCTTACATCCCTCCACCAAAACTTCCATCCAACCTTCTCATACTACCAAAGGAGGGTGCTAGCAAAGATTTGGAGCAAAGTGCAAGGAGGAGTGTCCTTTTTGGAAGATCTTCGTGTTTGAGCCGTGTCCTTGGGAGTATCATTGGGATTCCACTCCCAATAGGTAAAACCAACCCTCTAAATTGATTTCTTATACATATTAGTTAGTTTTGAATCCATGGGATCCACCCCATGCATGCACCCCATTTAGATTCAAATTTGAGGCCATTTGGAGCTCTCTTGAGGATTTTAGATATGTGTCTTGTGTCCTACTTAATAGATCCCAAATTAGGACACCACATGTGTATGTATGTATGATAATAGTTTAAATAGATATTTAAATTCGGTTTTAGAATGGTTAGAGAGTGGGATAGGATGGTTAGAATGAGTTTCATTTGGATACCTATGTTGGTATCCAAGTATCTTGGCCTATATGTGTTTCTTTTGTCCAAAACAGCTGAAATTTGCCATAATATTCATCCACGTTTTTATTAACCAAAGCAACTTAGAAATGTCATAACTTTTAGCTTAGAACTCCTATTTATCTTCTGCTTTTTTTAAAAGAACCGTATCGATGTTAGCTTTCCAAATACATATTTTAATAAACCAAATTCTTACTTGAACTTTCTGTAAAACTATTTGAGTGTCAGTTGTATGAAAGACGAATGAGTTTCGGTATTTTTGCGATTCCGGGAGCTTCCGGACACGAAAATGCGATCCGTTTGAAGTTTCGGAAAGCTAATACGAAGGGCTACAACATATTTTAATCCTAGAATTTAGTGAAGGTCCAATTGGTACAGTATTGATTTTAAGTAGAAGAATGACTATACGACATAGGCATTTTGTGTAACCTATGAGCCTATGTAGTATGGATATCATGTGAATGTAGGTAACATAGGTTGTCAAGAATATGTATGATATATATATATATATATATATATATATATATATATATATATATATATATATATATATATATATATATATATATATTATTGTTATGTAATATATGTTAGTATAGTGTGTGTGGTTAGTGGAGAGAAGTGAGATTGATAGAGGATATGTGCTAGTGTGTATTTGATATTGTATAGATGGTAGTGCAGTGTGTGTGTTGTGAAGGTAAGAGAGTTGGGAGGATCATGCCATCCTATTTGACTTGAGGCTAGTAGTGTGGTTTGTTGAATAATTTGTGTTTTGGTTGAGTGGTAGTGTGTTTGTATATAGAGTGTGTGGGTGTGTTAGAAGAGAGGGGGGTGGATTTGGTATATGTGTTTGTGTGTGTGTTAGTATTGGAGTGGAGAGAAATTTAGATGTTGTATGTATGGATATGTTAGTATGTTAGTGGTTATGTTAGAATATATGTAGAGGTTAGAGGTATCTTAGAAGTTAGATAGTGATATCTTATATAAGTTAGATAGATAGTTGTGTTAGTCTATGTTATTGTTAGTTATAGATGACATATGTTAGTTGGTTAGAGTTATAGATGGATATATATACATATATGTTATGGTTAGATATTAGTTAGTGGATGTTAGTTGTGTTAGGTTTCTAAGTTAGAATAGATGGTTAGAAGTTATATGTTAGAATGTTGTTAGTTGAGGTATTGGTTAGATTTTGATATGTTAGATACCTATGATATGTTAGAATTAACTAGTGTCTAGATGTTGGAAACCTATAAATAGTTAGTATCCTATCTTAGTATCTTAGGATGCTAAGAGTGGGGTCTTAGAATAGTGGGTATCGTAGGATACTCAAGTTAGTATCTCAAGGTAAATAAGATTTACCTTTACCTTCAAGGTAAATGAGTTTACCTTATAACCAAGGTAAGGTATCAAGATACTAAGATATGGTATCGAGATACGAGGGTAGAGTGTTAGAACACCTTAGTAGGGTATTGAAGGATAAGTAGGGTGAGGGTAATGTAGGCAAGAGTATGGGTTAGAGGCTAAGGTAACGAGTTTACCTTGGTAGGGTAAATGACTTAGGGTTGACCCCGTTTGACCATGGTTGACCGTTTTGACTAAAAGTCAACCAAAAGTCAACTTTAGCCTAAAATTGACCAAAACTTGACCAGAGTTGACCAGTTGACCAAAAGTCAACTGTGAGTCAACCATTGACCTAGTTGACCTAGAGTGGACTATGAGTTGACCAGGGTTGACCAGAGTTGACCATTTGACCAAACTTCAACCATAAGTCAATCTTTGACTTAAATTGATCTTGTTTGACTTTGTTTGACTTGCCTTGACCTGGTTTGACCTGGACAGTTGACCAAAGTTGACCAAGAGTTGACTTTGACCTAGTTTGACTTAGAATCATGTAGTTTGCATTGCAGATTTCTATTATTATAATTTGAGTACTTTATAACATGTTTTTACTCTAATAGGACTCTGTGACACCAGTTCGGACATCTATTCATATCAGTCGTACAGGGTGACAGGCGAGTACATTCTCTGATCATTTCATACTTGTTAGGATTTATATTCTTGCTCTAGATTACTTTACATGATGCTGTCACGTTATTATCACGGATTGGTACTATATGGATCTTTTCGTGCGATGTTATCTCCCTCGGGGTGCATCAGATACAGTTGTCATGTGCTTTTCACGAACATCTTGTATTTTTTGTATACCGCTTTCATGTATACTCTTGTGCAATCTTGTACTCTCATGATCACGTGAGCAAACATGATAAAAACCTCTTGTACAAGGTAACGTAACTTGACTGGATCCTTGTGTATTCATTGGGGAGGGTGAGTAGGAAATAGTTATGTGATCAAATTCCATCTTATACAATCTTGTGAAATCTTGTACAATCTTGTGAAATCTTATATATGTCCTAACCCGTTTATATAACCATCTTATGCTCTAAATCACAGGTTACTTACAGTTCTTCCTTATCATGTATATAGATATTTCCAGTTATCAAATCTCTCTCGTTTTCATATATAATTCTTTACAGTCCATGTATCTTACTCTTTTGCATGCTTTATATTTCCCAACATGATATGAACTGCGTGAGATGTATTGTGCTTGCTCCTGTCCTGACTGGACCTGTTGAAAATATTACAGATGATGATGGGGACTGCCCTACCTTCTATGGGGTACCTGAGGGTGGCATTCAGGAGCCCGAGGAGCATCTAACTCAGTAAAGGGTGCCTAGTCTAGTCTAGTATTTATATTTTTAGTTTGTATCGGATTGTTTCGATTGTTAGTTGAGACTTAGTTATATTCAGGACTTGTATTTATTTGTGTTAAACATCTAATTTGTGTGGTGTGATAACTCTATTTATATTCAGTTCCTTCCTTTTATCTGATTCCATATCTTGCTATATCTTCCCTAGACTTGTGATTGAGATTTAGAGTTGAGATGTTATATTATACCTCCGTGCGGAGATAACAGATTCATATATCTTGTTGTTAGATGTTAGATGTTATAGATAACCTATACAGCGTTCTACCGCCGACACTGCGGCGTAGGCTGGACGTACCTACGTTCTCGTGCCCCTAATCAGGGTACAGGTCGTGATACGTTTTTGTGGTGGTCCATGCAGGTCAGAGTCGCAACTAGTATGATTTCGTAGTGGTGCTCGACTTAGAGTGCTGCTACGAGCCTGCTGTTAGGATATAGGATTAGGCAGTATAAAGAGTTACTCAATCACAGTTAGGACTACTTGAGAAGATTCCTGGGATGACCCTTGAGAATCTCATTATAAACTATCTCGGAATTCAATTCCGACAGTTTCTGTCTACTTCATTGTTCATCGTTGAATTTGATTCTTGGTATTCATTATTGACTTGATTTTCTACCAAGATAACATTATGGACTAGGTTGCCTCAGTCATGGAATCTAGAGTCTTCTACAGCCATATTAGCTGGTTTGGCGATGAGATAGAGTCTGATTTTGGATATATTTCTCGGGTGTGGGAATTTAAAGTTTTCGCAGCCAAGCTAGCGGCAATGCAAAAATTTTAAATACCATGATTCTAGAGGTATGTACATTAGTTGCAGACTCTATGGATTATCGCAGCCATACTTATTGGTGTGACGAGGATTCTGGTAACATGGTTCTGGATAGACGGGTATGATTATCAGATTGCAAAATAGATACCATATATATGGTGCCCTAGTATAATGGAGTGGAATATCAGTATGGATATTACTTGAGTATCATGGATTAGATAGAGGAAGCTAGGCCACCTGTAGCACAGCATCGTACCCCGCACCATCAGAGGGATATACCCCAGAGGGGCAGGGCTTTTGCGCTGACAGTCGAGTAGACCGACGCTACGGGTGACGAGTTAGCAGGTCTTTCTTTTCTGTTCTTCTTTCCATCTTATTGTGTGATTCCATTAGTACCTGTCAGGATGTTTTGTGCTGTGATAGATAGTATAGTGACCCTGATCAAGACCGTGATATCACGACCAGTAGGACCACAATTTGCATGTTTTAGATATAGTTTTCTTGACCTTTATTGTTGGGGGTTTAACCTAAAAGGAGTACGACCATCTTAATTTCGAGGACGAAATATTTCTAAGGAGGGTAGATATGTAACCACCACTTTTCTAAAATGAGGGTAATTTTGAAATTTTGTAATTATAATCAATTAATAATGATATTTAAACCATGTTATAATTTTTGGTGATTTTTAATTATTTTAAAACTATTTAAAATGTTGAATTGTGATTTTGATGGTTAACTAGTGTAACCCTAGAGACTGCATGACCTAGAGACTAACCATGACCATGGGGACCTAACCATGTGATTAGGATGACTAATTGTGACTTTTTAGCCTAAGGGTATTTTGGTCATTTTTGACTTATTAATGAAAATGAATTTTGATTAATTAATATTGTGCTAATTGAATTGTTAGAGACTAACCTAGTTTTGACTAAACCTAGATGTTAATGATGCTCATGGAGGTTTAGTTAGAAGGTTAGAGACTTAATGGTTAAGTTAGATTAACAATATCTAGATATTTCATAGTAGGATATTTACCCCTTAGGATATTTGTGAAAAAGAAAGCCTTATGACTAATTGAACCAATAGGAAGGCTTGAAATTGGGTAGACAAGCCCCAGCCACTCATCTACATGTAAAACTAACCCTAATTCATCTAATGACCAGCCATCAAGTGCCCCCTCCCTTCCTATAAAGAATCCTTAAGAAAACCCTTGCCTCTTTTTACCTCTACATAGAACCCTAAGTGTTCTTCCCCAAATTAGAGAGCTTCCCTCTTTGATTTGATCTCCAAATCCTTACATCCCTCCACCAAAACTTTCATCCAACCTTCTCATACTACCAAGGGAGGGTGCTAGCAAAGATTTAGAGCAAAGTGCAAGAAGGAGTGTCCTTTTTAGAAGATCTTCGTGTCGGGGCCGTGTCCTTGGAAGTATCATTGGGATTCCACTCCCAATAGGTAAAACCAACTCTCTAAATTGATTTCCTATACATATAGTTAGTTTTGAATCCATAGGATCCACCCCATGCATGTACCCCATTTAGATTCAAATTTGAGGCCATTTGGAGCTCTTTTGAGGATTTTAGATATGTGTCTTGTGTCCTACTTGATAGATCCCAAATTAGGACACCCCATGTGTATGTATGTATGATAATAGTTTAAATAGATATTTAAATTCGGTTTTAGAATGGATAGAGAGTGGAATAGGATGGTTAGAATGAGTTTTATTTGGATACCTATGTTGGTATCCAAGTATCTTGGCCTATATGTGTTTCTTTTGTCCAAAAGAACTCAAATTCGTCATAATATTCATCCACATTTTTATTAACCAAAGCAATTTAGAAATGTCATAACTTTTAGCTTAGAACTCCGATTTATCTTCCGTTTTTTTTTTAAAGAACCGTATCGAAGTTAGCTTTCCAAATATATATTTTAATAAGCCAAATTCTTTCTGAAACTTTTTGTGGAACTACTTGAGTGTCAGCTGTATGAAAGACGAACACGTTTCGGTATTTTTACAATTTCGGGAGCTTCCGGACACGAAAATGCGATCCGTTTGAAGTTTCAGAAAGCTAATACGAAGGGCTACAACATACTTTAATTCTAGAATTTAGTGAAGGCCCAATTGGTACAGTATTGGTTTTAAGTAGAAGAGTGACTATACGACATAGGCATTTTGTGTAACCTATGAGCCTATGTAGTATGGATATCATGTGAATGTAGGTAACATAGGTTGTCAAGAATATGTATGATATAGTACATATATGTATATTATTGTTATGTAATATATGTTAGTATAGAGTGTGTGTTTGAATGAGATAAGGATGTGTGTGGTTAGTGGAGAGAAGTGAGATTGATAGAGGATATGTGCTAGTGTGTATTTGATATTGTATAGATGGTAGTGTAGTGTGTGTGTTGTGAAGATGAGAGAGTTGGGAGGATCATGCCATCCTATTTGATTTGAGGCTAGTGTTGTTTGTTGAATGATTTGTGTTTTGGTTGAGTGGTAATGTGTTTGTATATAGATGTGTGTGGGTGTGTTAGAAGAGGGGGGGTGGATTTGGTATATGTGTTTGTGTGTGTGTTAGTATTGGAGTGAAGAGGAATTTAGATGTTGTATGTATGGATATGTTAGAGCATCTCCAACCATATTGTCTTGTTAAGTGTTGTGAGTCTTATGTGGCTCCTATGTGGCATGAGCCACAAGACAATGTCTTGTTTATGTGGCAAAATTATATCTCAAAGGACAATGAGAAAGAAAAACTCTCTCCAATGCAAAAGTATTGAGGAGACAATAAAAAAAAAATCAACTTCCAAGGCAACTTTTAAGACAACTACTCATCTTCTTTCTTTTTTCTAATATTTTTATTCATAATTGATGACATGGAAGAGAAGACATTGTCAAGTGCATTGTCTAGAACAAGACAATCAACTTCACAATGCCTTCTTTAATTTTTGCCACATAAGCTTCACAATTGACTTGACAATTGCATTGGAGAAGAACTTTTGAATAAAATTTTGTCATTCCTATGTGGCATTAACTTTTTTCCAAAGTCACAATTGGGTCGGAGATGCTCTTAGTATGTTAGTGGTTATGTTAGAATATATGTAGAGGTTAGAGGTATCTTAGAAGTTAGATAGTGATATCTTATATAAGTTAGATAGTTAGTTGTGTTAGTCTATGTTATTGTTAGTTAGAGATGACATATGTTAGTTGGTTAGAGTTAGAGATGGATATATATACATATATGTTATGGTTAGATATTAGTTAGTGGATGTTAGTTGTGTTAGATTTCTAAGTTAGAATAGATGGTTAGAAGTTATATGTTAGAATGTTGTTAGTTGAGGTATTGGTTAGATTTTGATATGTTAGATACCTATGATATGTTAGTATTAACTAGTGTCTAGATGTTGGAAACCTATAAATAGTTAGTATCCTATCTTAGTATCTTAGGATACTAAGAGTGGGGTCTTAGAATAGTGGGTATCGTAGGATACTCAAGTTAGTATCTCAAGGTAAATGAGATTTACCTTTACCTTCAAGGTAAATAAGTTTACCTTATAACCAAGGTAAGGTATCAAGATACTAAGATATGGTATCGAGATACGAGGGTAGAGTGTTAGAACACCTTAGTAGGGTATTGAAGGATAAGTAGGGTGAGGGTAATGTAGGCAAGAGTATGGGTTAGAGGCTAAGATAACGAGTTTACCTTGGTAGGGTAAATGACTTAGGGTTGACCCCATTTGACCATGGTTGACCGTTTTGACTAAAAGTCAACCAAAAGTCAACTTTAGCCTAAAATTGACCAAAACTTGACCAGAGTTGACCAGTTGACCAAAAGTCAACTGTGAGTCAACCATTGACCTAGTTGACCTAGAGTGGACTATGAGTTGACCAGGGTTGACCAGAGTTGACCATTTGACCAAAAGTCAACTGTAAGTCAACCTTTGACTTAAATCGTCCTTGTTTGACTTTGTTTGACTTGCCTTGACCTAGTTTGACCTGGACAGTTGACCAAAGTTGAGCAAGAGTTGACTTTGACCTAGTTTGACTTAGAATCATGTAGTTTGTATTGCAGATTTTCATTATTACAATTTGAGTACTTTATAACCTGTTTTTACTCTAATAGGACTCTGTGACACCAGTTCGGACATCTATTCATATCAGTCGTACAGGGTGACAGGCGAGTACATTTTTTGATCATTTCATACTTGTTAGGATTTATATTCTTGCTCTAGATTACTTTACATGATGCTGTCACGTTATTATCACGGATTGGTACTATATGGATCATTTCATGAGATATTATCTCCCTCGGGGTGTATCAGATACAGTTGTCATGTACTTTTCACGAACATCTTGTATTTCATGTACACCGCTTTCATGTATACTCTTGTGCAATCTTGTACTCTCATGATCACGTGAGCAAACATGATAAAAATCTCTTGTACAAGGTAACGTAACTTGACTGGATCCTTATGTATTGATTGGGGAGGGTGAGTAGGAAATGGTTATGTGATCAAATCCTATCTTGTACAATCTTGTGAAATCTTGTAAAATTTTGTATATGTCCTAACCCGTTTATATAACCATCTCATGCTCTAAATCACGGGTTACTTACAGTTCTTACTTATCATGTATATAGATATTTCCAGTTATCAAATCTCTCTCGTTTTCATATATAATTCTTTACAGTCCATGTATCTTACTCTTTTACATGCTTTATATTTTCTAACATAATATGAACTGCGTGAGATATATTGTGCTCGCTCCTGTCCTGACTGGACCTGTTGAAAATATTATAGATGATGATGGGGACTGCCCTACCCTCTATGGAGCACCTGAGGGTGGCATTCAGGAGCCCGAGGAGCATCTAACTCAGTAGAGGGTGCCTAGTCTAGTCTAGTATTTATATTTTTCAGTTTGTATCGGATTGTTCCGATTGTTAGTTGAGACTTAGTTATATTCAGGACTTGTATTTATTTGTGTTGAACATCTAATTTGTGTGGTGTGGTAACTCTATTTATATTCAGTTCCTTTCTTTTATCTGATTCCATATCTTGCTCTATCTTTCCTAGACTTGTGATTGAGATTTAGAGTTAAGATGTTATATTATACCTCCGTGCGAAGATGACAGGTTTATATATCTTGTTGTTAGATGTTAGATGTTATAGATGACCTATACAACATTCTACCGCCGACACTGCGGCGTAGGCTGGACGTACCCACGTTCTCGTGCCCTTAATCATGGTACGGGTCGTGACAATGAGATTGTGACAGCGCTAGTCCAGTGTCTGTCCAGATGATCTTGATCCCTAAGATCACATCAGCTTCCCCCAAGTCCTTCATACTGAACTTGCTCGAGATGAATTTTTTTGTCTCCATGACACAGCTCATATCCGAACCTAGGATAAGCATGTCGTCCACGTACAGACAAACGATCACACCTCTTCCATCAGCGAACTTCGTGTAAACATACTTGTCCGTCTCGCTGACCATGTAGCCATTTGGCCTTATAACTTTGTCAAATTTCTCATGCCACATATTGGGAGCCTGTTTAAGACCGTATAAAGATTTCACTAACTTGCAGACTTTGTCTTCAAGACCCTTGACGACAAATCCTTCTGGTTGTTGCATGTAAATCTCTTCGGTCAGCTCGCCATTTAGGAAAGCCATTTTCACATCCATCTGATGTATCACCATCTTATGTATCACTGCGAGAGCAATCAACATTCTGATGGTGGTCATCCGGGCAACTGGAGCATACGTGTCAAAGTAGTCAATCCCCAGCTTCTGAGAAAATTCCTTGGCTACCAACCTAGCCTTGAACTTGTCAATAGTTCCGTCTGCTTTCATCTTCTTTTTGAAGATCCATTTGCATCCGATGGGTTTCGCTCCTTCAGGAAGATCAACCAACACCCAAGTGTTATTTGAGGTGATAGAATCAATTTTATTGTTAATCGCCTCCTTCCAGAAAATCGCATCTCTGGTCTTCATCGTCTCATCATAGATAAGCGGATCTGCTTCCACATGATAGGTGAAAAAGTCACTTCCGAAGTCCTTCGGCCTCCTCATACGCTTAGCTGACGGCTCAGCTTGTTCTGGTTCAATCGTTGTTTCAACAACAACATCTTCTTGGACCACATCTTCATTGAAGACTTCAGTTTCCTGCGCACCCTCAATGTTCTCCGGTATATCCGCAAGAACAATATTCTTGTACCTTGCAAATTTGTCTTCAAAGTATTCTGCATTGCGAGATTCAATGATATGATTTGACTCAATATCAAAAATCTTCGAGCATCACTCTTCTCGGCATACCCCAAGAAGATCGTCTTAGTAGTCCTTGTCCCAAGCTTCTGAATCTTCAGATCTGGAAGCTTGACATATGCCAAACACCCCACACTCGAATGACATTCAAGTTAGGTCTGACCTTGAACCAGAGTTCATGAGGAGTAACGTCTGAAGTTGCATGAGGCACTCTATTTAGAATAAAAGTGGCCGTCAATGCAGCTTCTCTCCAATAGCACTTAGGAAGGCCAACAGTCAACAACATTGAGTTAATCATTTTTGTTAACGTTATGTTCTTCCTCTCTTCTACTTCGTTTGATTGAGGAGAGTACGGAGCCGTAGTCTCATTGACAATTCCATGTTCTTTGTAGAACGATGCGAATTCATGAGACCTGTACTCCCCACCTCGATCGCTTCTTATTCTTTTAAGTTGTTGTCCAGTATGTCGCTCAGCTTCGGCTCTGAACTCCTTGAACTTCTCAAATGCTTTGTCTTTAGCCTTCAGCAAGTAGACAAACGCATACTTTGAGAAGTCATCGATGAAGGTTATGAAATACTTCATCCCGACCTTTGTAGAGAACTGTTTGAAGTCACAGATATCGGAGTGTACTAACTCCAGAAGATCTGTACTTCGATTAACCCGAGGAAAGGGTTTTCTTGTGATCTTTGTTTGAGCACAAACTTCACATTTCTCTACCTTACCCCCACACTTGGAGATAAGTCCAAGACTAGACATTCTGTTTATTCGTTTACAATGAACATGTCCTAGCCTATTATGCCACAACTCAAGAGTATAAGCAGAAGGAGTGACTTCATTAATTACATTAATTATATTGGACTGATTTACAAGCTGAATTTTGAACATTCCTTCGATATAAAAAGCTTTTTCGAAATATGTTTCTTTGATAGACATCACCATCTGGCCAGCATTGATGTCCATCCTGAGGCCTGCATTGCAGAGTAGACATCCTGAGATCAGATTCTTGGCGATAGCAGGTACGTGCTTCACGCCTTGAAACGTTAGAGATTTGCCAGAAGTCGGCTTCAATACCACTGTCCCAATCCCGAGCACTTCAGCTTGTGCCTGGTTCGCCATCATAACCACTTCAGAAGTAGGTGTATAGGTGGTGAACCACTCCTTGCTGGAGCAGACATGGCAGGAGGCTCCAGTGTCTACCCACTAGTCAGAGTCAGTCCCTACCGCATCAACCTGCGCAATCATAGCAACAACGTCAGTGATCATAGATACCTTACTAGGCTCTCCTTGCTCTGATTGCTTGGTCTTTGCTTTGCATTCATTCTTGAAGTGGCCCTTCTTGCCACACTTGAAACAAGGCATCTGAGACTTTGCCTTCTTTCGCTTGAAGGAAGTCCCCTTCACGTTCAGATTGTTAGGGTCCTTCTTCTTTCTGTGGGAAGCCACCTGCTTTCCCCTTGGTTCCTTGGTATGAACCATATTGGCATTAGCCAATTGCTTGGACAGTAAGTCCACCTTGAGTTGAGCCCGCATCTGGTCCTCAACATAGATTTCCTGCAAGAGATCTTCAAGGCTGATCTCAAGCTTCTTCCTATGCATGTTCGCATAGAACTTACTCCACCCAGCGGGGAGTTTTGAGACAATCCCTCCAACAACAAACTTGTCGGGGAGGGACATCGCTTCGTCTTCCAACTTCTGTCGCAGCTTCAAAAATTCTTTTACCTGCGGCAGCATGGACTTCTCGTCCTCAAAGAGCCGTTTGTAATATTTTTTAACCACAAATATCTTGCTCCTGTTCTTGTCTTCTTCTACAGTTTCTCCAGAGACTCCCATATGTCTCTGGCAATAGTTTTATTACTGTAAGATTCTGTTAGAGAATCCTCCATAGCATTCAGGATAAGCAGCCTGCACATGCTATTCTCCCTTCTCCACTTGGCCTGAAGTTTAGTAGCCGCAGCGATTGCAGCAGCAGACCCAGTATCTGAAACAGTAGGTTCCTCTTCAAGAAGCACGTGATCAACTTCTCTGAGTTGAAGAGTGAGATAAACCTTCCTCTTCCAGACTTGATAATGCTCTCCATCAACTTTTCTAACTTATAAAAGTAGTATTGAGGAGTGAAGCATTAAAGTTTTCCATCGTAGTAATATAGCTTTGAGATTGTTAGTGTCGGGACACAATTTTTCGATGGAAAACTTAGAATATGAAACAATTGTAAGAACAATGTTCCAACGCAACACTTCTAGGAAAGTTGCGCAAGTATAACGAAGATCTAAGAAGATCTCGTTATTGTATTACGAGAATCTAAAAAGATTTCATAATCCACAGTAGCATATGATATACGAGAATCTAAGAAGATTTCGTAATCACAGCAGCGAAGAAGATGACAGGCGAAAGATGGAAGATGGCCTGCTAGGGTGAATGATCATCGTTGCTCAAAGCTATATTCGCCCCCACACAAATAGCTTCTAGGAACCAGCAAGTTCGTCGGAGAACTTTGGAACACTTCTGCTCTTCTGACTCCTTGGATCGTATACAGACTCCCGTGCAAAAGCAACGCTGGTGCAAAGCTTCTCTTCTCTCTGATAGGCTCTGTTAACTCGTGTTAAGAAACACTTGTAAACTTTCGTAACTCTCTGAATATGTTCTTTCTCGTATATCTGCCTGTGAGAGAGAAGAGACCTTATATAGGCCCGAGTAGCAACTGCCCGGTTAGCACAACATTCGGAACGTGGTAATAACCACTTCGAACGTGCAGTAATCACACAGATCATACACAGGCACGATCTGAAGCAAGTTGCGTCACTATAGCAACCTGCGTGCCTTGCACCTTGCGCACAGAGCCACTTGCGCCACTCTGCGCCACACGTCTTGCGCACCTTGCGCCACATGCATAACGCGCACATTGCGCCCCTTGTGTAACCTGCGCGCAACCCGGCGTAACCTGTGGTCAACCTATACGCAACCTGGTGCAACCTGTGCGCAGCCTGCGCGCAACCTGGCTCAACCTGTGCGCACCCTGGCGCGCACCCTGGTCGTGCAACCAAGGTCGCGCAACGTGGTACGCAACTTGGCCGCGCAAGTGGCTCACGCAACTAAAGCGCACTATGTGCCTAGCGACGATGATGACGTGCTAAGTGCAAAGTGCGCCAACAAAATGCCACATTACGCCTCATGAGCCCATGAGCCCGAGTCCGAGTCACTAAGTCCCTACGGGCTTAGCTCCCATGGAAATAAATTTCCCAAGAGCAAAAAGCATCAATGCTTTTAATTGTTGATTTAGCCTTTTTCCATTAGAAAAATAACCCCACATGGCACACCCATGTGCACCTCCACACCACATGTACATCTGTAACTAGCATAGCTAATATATAGAGATACAACTTCTTTGGCCTATCCGATGTGGGACTAAAGTTTCTAAAGAAAAGGCCAAAAACCCCAACACTTGGAATTGAATTGAAGGTAAGGACTGGACATATGAAGACTTCACAAATGGGAGTATTGGACTGTAGAGATATATGAACTAAAACATAGAGTTAAGTGGACTGATGCATCTACACTTTACTAACTGTCCATATGTGAAATAAAACAGGACTTCATATATATATATATATATATATATATATATATATATATATATATATATATATATATATATATATATATATCCAAACTCCCATTTAACATTCAACCCATCTAAGCCATTCAAACTCACTATATAAATCTAATTATTAATAACACAAGGCAAAGCAAACCTAAAACAAGTTCCAAACTGAAATTAGAGTTTTGGATACTCTTTCGGTCTTTTTGTCAAACACTTGGTGAACTCTTCTCGGATTTCTCCAAGGATGGCACAAAAATCCCAAATAAAATATACCAATATAAAGATTAGAGCCTTGCTCTTCTCCCCATGGGTACCCCTAGTCCTTGTGAGTGTTCCTACATGTGTCATGCATGAAAATGAAGCTCAAACAATGCTAAAATGGCAAGGGTTTACCTATTGGGAGATGGATTCCCAGTGAAACCTTCTAGGGATGCTCTTGTGTCAAGTTTGACACAATCTCTCTATCCTTTGGACTCCTCCTCACGAGCTCCTTGGTCTCCAAGCTTCTAGCCTTGTAGGATAAGGATTTGTGAAGGTTTTGAGAAAATTTGGAGATGTTTTAATGGTGGGAATGAAAGAAATGGAAGGGGGCTTGAAGAGGATTTCTTCTAGGGTTTGTGGAGGCTTCTAAAGGATGAAGAAGAGGGAGAAAACCCTCTTAATGACCAGCCATGAAAGGTGCCCTAAAATCCCCTTTGAAATGTCCATTCTACCCCTCAAGTTGTCATGAACACTTAGGTTTAATAAGGCGTTGTTCTAGTCTAAGTATTGGGTTAATTTCTACTCTTAATCTTGACTCTACATGACTTAAATGTGTCTAGTTTTGTTCACCCTAGAATATAGGTCCATGTAGTCATGTCTAGTCCAATTAGGTCCACAAGTCAAGGGTCTAATACATAGGTTAGTCAACTAATAAATGCCACAATCATATTTAGTTAATAAAAAAAATACCCACTATATAATTAATGTAAAAATGATAAAAATACCCATATTCTGGAAATGTGGTAGTGACATCCACCTAGTTGAAAATGGAGAGTTTTGTTTGTGTTGGCTAGGATTTCCAACCTATGTGGAGAATACCACAAAGTGCGACGAACACCATCCATATGTTGTAGAAGCCCAGAAAGTCGAAGGCAAAAAGGTGGGTCGAGTTGAGCATGTTTTAGAATTTGTTGGAAAAATAATATTACAATTAACGGTCGAGTTGAGCATGTTTTAGAATTTGTTGAAAAAATAGTATTACAATTAGCGCTATACCACTGGTATATCGATGTCCATGTACTGTCGATATGATAGTCTTGTTCTAGAATAGTTCTGACACGAAGTGGGCATTTTGTGATATACCGGTATACCGGTGTTGGGGTTGAAGTCGAAATTGAAAATTTTATTAACACCGTTGGATCGTGATCAACGGTCAAGATCTGTTCGGGATCGATGTGCTTTAAATAGAGGTTTCCTAACTCTAATCCATTATTATAAGATCAAAGGTGAGAGATTTCTCATGTTTGCAACTTTTTTAGAAAGAGGAAGAGAGATTTAGAGTTTCAGTGGTTGTTTCGAGGAGGGATCGTTTCGAGAAGTTCTTTATTGGTTTTTTTCTCGTCATTTAGTACATTTTTATCTAATTATAATGTTGCTTTTATCCGTGTGGATCAGGGAAGAAGTTTGTAAGGAACCGGTGTATTTTCTTATTTCATTAGTGGAGACTTTTTCGGGTTAGACTTTGATCATCCCAAAAAAATTTCCATCTGAGTTTTCCTCGTAAAAGTCTTGATGTTTGCATTGTTTTTTCATTTTGATTTATGCGTTTTTTTTTCGGTCCACACCAAGTCTCTCGGTTTGAGGGAACTGTTTTAGCGTTTCGTTTCCAACAATATTGTTCCGTATCTAATTTCTAGTTTTTTACCAAAAATACAAGATTTCTCAAGATTTTTAGGAATTAGATTTTTAGGACATTTGAATAGTTTCCTTACTCATTGATACTCGAATTGCCCCTATTAAACCTAGATCCTAGTGTGAGTCAGAGTTGATTACAATTCAAGATCTTGATATATACATGGTATACATGGATTTAGATAATTAGTTGAGGATATATCATATATTTGTTTTACCCAATTTCATATTGCCTTACTAGATTACCCTATGTATCATTTTTATTTTATGAACTAGCTACACTTGATCCATACTGTGTTGTACTAGATTACTCTTTAGGGTACATTCACTGAATGTAGGCATAACCTTTAATGCAAATAACTCTTTTTGTGCTATTACGGTAGCTTTTCGATAAGTTCAGTAAGTGAAGTAACAGACTTTTAGGAGATTTTCTTAAAAAATTTGAACCTTTGTAAAATTTAGGAGACTTTTTTGTAAAATTTGAAATTCTAGGCCTATGTCTAGATCACTTGGGCCTCGTTTGGTTCGTGGAATGGAAGGGAAATGAAATCAATTCCTTGGCATTTCCTTTCCTTTGATAAATTATAATTTTCATTGATTTTTCTTTCTGATATTTGGAAATGTCAAGAAATTTGGAAAGGAAAGTGAATACTTTAATATGGGAAAGTGATTTCTTGCTTGGATTGATAAAATCACTTTCGAATCACTTTCTTTTCCTCCCCAATTCTTTTGGCACCCAAACATAGTATAGTAATTACTTCTTTTTTTCTAATCCGATGATTCCGTAAACCAAACGAGGTAGGGTTGAAGCTCGGCTCTGCCTAACATTACATGTTGATATCTCGTGGTACGGTCATCGCTTTCTAGGCAAGTTTGATTTTTGACCAAACTAATTCAATAAGGGAAAGGATTGCAGGTTAGATATAAGTAAATTTATCTCGTCTCAACACACACAGGATGCAATGGATTGCAAGCTAAGATGCTTGCAGGTGCACGTTTGGTTCATTGCAAGTTGCCCACCCACATGATTTCAACATAATAATCAAATCCCAGAATTAATTAGGTCATGCTTTATTTACTGAGAAATGCATTCCACTTATTGAGGAATTAATTAAAAAAAGATGCTACGTATATTATTACTTGATTAAAATTTGTAAAAAGCTTAAACCCTAAATAATAGTTTAAATATTTAAAATATTTTTAAATTATATTTGTAATAAATTTAAGGCTAGTGAGAAAGTAACAATCATTGTAGTGAATCCATCCCAGCCGTTGGAAGGTTACATCGAGGGCCGCACCCATTCAAACTCTATTCTCAAATATCAAACATACAACCAAATCATACTTACTAGACATGACGCAAAAAAGAATATTGTTACAGTAGCCTAACGTGACCACAATTTGACCATACTCGTATATATTACTGATGACCCATACTTTTCTGGTTTTGATAAATTTTGGCAACAGTCAGTACTTCTTCTTTTTTTTGAAAACCCGGAGGATGATTTTTATTTAAATAGTGGAGTCATTGTTTACAATGGATAAGGCTTCCTCCTCAATAACATGGGTTATACCCAATTTACCCAGGGATAGAACTATAAGAAACAAGACCTGGAGACTGAAGCGCAAATTTAGCCAGAGTGTGCACCACTTTATTCCCCGTCCTTCGCACAAATCTGGTCTCAAATGAACTGGATTGTTTTAAGGAGCTCAACATAGCTTGAACCCAGTTGCGGATTTGCCATGGGATCTGGTTGCTCTCCCCCTTGAGGATCCTTATCGCCACTACTGAGTCACCTTCGATGATAGCTCCCCGCATATTTATTTTCTCGGCTAATTGAACACCCAAACTGAAGGCTAGGATCTCCGCTTGCAGTCCGATGTCTGATGTGCTCTCTGCTTCCCTGCTTCCCTCTGCCATGAAGATGCTGCTATGAAGGCACTGTTCGCATCTCTCGTGACAGCCGCCGCAGCTATGGATGAGTGGTTTGTGGCACCATCAACATTAACTTTGATACGTCCAACCGCCGGAGGACTCCAAGTTGCATTCGCGGTGAGTTCTCTTCGTAGTTCTTGCACTTCCGTGAGCCGATCAGTACCTCCATAGTAGTGAGCGTTATTGATAGCAATAGCTTGATCCACAATGCGCCTCAGAGCGGGAGGTTTATGATTGAAGATACAGTCTCCACAAGCTTTCTAGATAGCCCATAGTAAAGTAGCTCCCAGACGGAAAGTACTACAAGAAAATGTAGCAATTACGGCGCACAATTTACGGCACGCAGCAACTGCGTGCCGTAAATAACACTCTTTTACGGCACGCAGATTTGTGTGCCGTAAAAGAGCTGATTTTTGTGTTTGTTACGGCGTATTTTATATGCAAGCCGTCATTGTAAACGTATTTACGGCATGCATTTTTATGCGCCGTAAATGATAACTTATTTACGGCATGCATTTGTGCACGCCGTGAATGATAACTCAGTTACGGCATGCACTTTTGCGTGCCGTAAATGATAATACTTATTTATGGCATGCATTTGTGCATGCCGTGAATGATAATTCATTTACGACATGCACTTTTGCATGCCGTAAATAATAATTTATTTATGACATGCATTTGTGCATGCCGTGTATGTTGCAATTGATTCTCCTAAGAAACTTTTTCCTAAGTAATTGTTTCTCTAAAATCTCCTTCCAAATTAACTTTCTCATAAATGACATACATTTATGGTGTGTTTGATTATAAGGTGAAAATTTTGTGGAAATAAATTAATTCCACTGAATTATTTACTAGAATTACGAAATTAATTTGGATGTTTGATTGACGTTATTTTTCTTGGAAAATTAATATTTTTCTACGGGCTGGACCAGTTTTATTTTCCACCATTTTGAAAAAAAATAAAAAATTCATCGATTTTTGAAAAATAATTTCATGAAAAATATACACTATCAAATACTACAAATAGTGAAAAAATGTGAAAAATATTTTCCATTGAAAAAAAGATCAATCAAACACACCCTTAGTTTTTCAACTCCATCTCTGTACCAAAATTCTCAAATTCCCTCCCCTCTCCAAAATTCCCCCCTCAACAAATTTCCTCTCAACAAAATTCCCTCCAAAATTTTATGGAAAAAAAATAGACATCGCTCCTTTCGCATGTCCGTCCTCCGTCTTAGGTCCAATATGGGAATGGTGGTGAAGGAGACATTTGGGTTCTCTCTCAATAATTAACAGCCTCAAAGACCTATTTTTTTCTCTCCCAACCAAGTCTCGTCTTCGGCCAGACGCTTATGAGCAGGCCGACGACCCCACCTATGTACAGCATACTTCGGAGCTCCCCTCTTTCCTCCTTCTCGAGCCTCCTTCGAGCCATCACGACAAGGACGAGAAGAGGAAGGTGGTGCTACCATCGGTGATCCCTTCGTACCAGCATCCAGTAGCGACCAGATACTCTTCGAGAAGGAGTTCGAACTAAATAAAAGTAAGTGGTTGCTATTTTTAGTATTTTTGGGAGAAGTTTCTAATTTAGGGTTTTGTGGAAAATTTTCTAATCGGCAGAGGACATACGCTTATGAGTGGGCGTGGAAATTGTTACATGAGGAAGAGTTGGGGATCCTCCATCCCGTCGACACTAAGACCCTCGCCCACTCGCTGTACATGCAGAGGCTGCTGCTCTCTGGCTCGATGGCAAAGACTACAACCGGGTGATAAACTCTCATTCTCTATCTATATTTTAATTTTTAGGGTTTTTGATGCTATCCCACTCTTCCGCTCCGATCGCCCTCTTCAGGTTCAGACTAGCCACCATGACGTCAATTTTGTTGGTCTGGTTCGGCTAGGTCAGGTACTGGGATGAAAGGGTAGGGATTCGACCTAGTCCCCCCTTTAAGCCCCCAACCTTCATCCACTTGGACTTTTTTGATCTCTCTACTGAGTACATCAAATTCGGGTCCATGTTGACCTGCCTCCAATCACTATGGCTTCATCAACACTTCTAATATTGACCTGCATTTTAATTTTACTTTTTCAGAATGAGACTTTTATGCAGTTCTTCTTTCTCAAAGATCCTTCTATTTCATTTTTGCCCTATGTAGTAGATAGAGGCTGAATGAGCTAAACGAAACAAGCCATGCCTACTAAATGCAAGATAAATCAGTAAACTAATACTAAAATCTTGGAGGTACTTCCATAAAATAATACGGTTCTTTCTCATATTATCAGCTGATTTAGGATGGCGCAACTCAACTAAAGTTCCAAGGAATTTTGGTGAAGCTCTATTATTCTATATAAAAAGTATTTTTAGTCGTACGAAGTTTGGGAGAGAATATTGAGACTAGAACGAGAAAGAGATAATCGTTGGGGGGTGGAAGGGAGGTGATAATGGCATCTTGTAGTTGGCATGTGTATTATTCCTGCAAACAAGCACTTACAACTCCTTGTCTAAAATAATACACAATCTCCACCCTTTTAGTAATCTGGGCACTTGGGGACAATGTTTCTTACTGACCTCTTGTAACCTACTAGTCACTAGGTTTAACACATATCTATATATCATGTTTTCTAAATTCCAAGTTAGAGCTGTTATTCTTTAGTGTCGATATTTAGTATCTCTTTATACTCCTTCAACGGATAGGAACTAAAGAGGGAGGCTCACCTCCTCTTATGAATATGTATGCACACCATCAACAAAACTATCTCATTTGATTTAGCCTAAATCTCAACAGATCAGTCTTCCACTGTTCCTCTCAAAAGAGGATAATAAAAAGATACTCATGTAGTTCAAATTAGTTTTATATGGAGAGTGATGGACTGTGTTAGAGGTGACAGAATGATAATTGGAAAAAATATTATGCTAAGGAAGAGCAAGGGGAACATAGGTTAAGGCAGTAAAGAAGGGCATTAGGCTTGTATAAGAGCAGATGGTCTTAATGTTATATTACAAGAGCACATTATATGCTTAGTCCAGGACTAGTTATCTATTAATTGAATATAATCAGCCAATTAACTGCATGTAGGCTACCACTTGAAGTTCCTACTATATCTTCACCCGATTAATCAGATTAAGTTCCTGATTACTCGTCTGATTAATCTAATATTTTGAACAGTGTTCGGCCTCTCATAAAACTGAATGGAGTAAGACGCATGTGGATTAGCTAAGCAATTTCAGGAGGAAGGATGTATCATGTTATTACTGTTGCTTGTATTAATATTAATACCCTTTATAAATACAAATCATTACATTACTGATGCGATTCTTCCTATAGAAACATTCTTCCTCACACCATTTCTTCAAAAAATGTGATGCAGAAGAAGGATAATGTACCATCACATGAAAGCTTTCAAAAAGGTTGACACAATTGTAACCCCTACAACAGGGTGAGTTTACATCCTTTGTGTTGACTTGCTAATTTAGTACTGCAGTTGTGCATGTCTACAATTTTCCGATAAATTCAAGCAGAGGACGTTAGAGCGGTAGATCGACCGAATTCTGTCGAAAATCAGTGTGGATTATTTGAATCATTTAGTGAGTGTATTTTGTGATCCCACTTTACGAATTCCTGAGAATTTTCCTTGATTAAACAATTGAATTCCTCTAAGAAAGCGTTTGAATTCTTATGCATTACCCCTGTTTGATGAAATGACTAACAGAGCTTGAATTCTTCTGGACATGAATAAGTTGCGGTGTCCGTATTCTGTGAGAGTGTCCTGTCCCAGATCGAACCCGCCGTCTTCAGGTATTATTCTTTATTTTGATATTGTGTTTAACTCATAGATAGGTCTGATGGGTGTATGTCAATATTTCCAGATATTGTAAATAACTGAAGAGAATATACTTTGACGTTATATCAAAACATGTTCTTCAACCTTCTACATTTCAGTTACATGTACTCTGTTCCATATAAAGATTATTTGGTCTGAACATTCAGACAACAAAGTTTCTAGTAAATGTATGTCAATATCCAAGAGAATATTATTATTTCTCTCTTATTCTCTATATAATTGCAGTACTATGCAGAAAAGAAGATGGATCAATATTTTTTCTATTTTGGAAAATGTCATTCATTTTCACTCTTCGGCTAAAGTGGCATATAGATTAATATAATTCCTATATCAAATTGCATCGTCATACCTTTTTGTCTAGACTCTTTGTAGTCTAGAAAAATATGGAAGAAACTTCTTGGTTGCACAAGCTTAAACTAACTAGTCCAAAGATAGTACCTTCGTGCTAACTGATCATCTAGGTTCTATGGCACGACTCTCTCACGCTCATAGCTAATTGTCTATGAAATTGTCACCAACATAGAGGATTGACGTCAGGTTGACATCTAGACATAAAAATCAAGGTTCGCAGTATCGATATCGAAATCAATATCGGACCATTCCTATGAGTATCGGGATCAACGGTATCGACAAAATGGTGGCTTCGGATCAGAATATTGAATTTTTGGTATCAAAAAGCAATATCGGACCATTCCTATGTTAAATTCTTTTATAAAGTATTTTTATGCACCATGGTGATGATGAATATTTTCTCTTTTTTTTTGGCAACAGGTGCTGAGAAATTGAAATGGAGGTTTCAGTCATTCCTGTGACAAACTGGCTGAATGGGAGCTTCAATAATCGAATCCATAAGTTGCCTACAATCTTGTCGCTGGCCTTTTTGAGGTGATCCAAAATTAAATATCGCTTGAATTCAACCAGACAGTTTGGCAAAATTTGTGATTGTACAGATTTCGAAATGTATTGGAACTTAAATTTTTGGAGACTTCTTTTCCCCTCCTATCTTTCCCTAAAGAATTGGGGCATGCACTAACAGATGTAAAATTCTCAGTACACTATATTTGACATGGTTTGCAAATCTATACCTCAATGTTAGGGTTTCAAGTGGGTGAACAGCATAAGTCAAGTAGTTAACAATGTCAACATTGCTTGAAATGATTTGAAGCCAAACAACCAAAGTAACTACGTCTTGAGCTATTTGCATATCTACGCAAGAAAAAGATGATGCTGAAGTATGCTTAACATGTTTATTTATGCAACTATAAATAACTTGTTATGTTGGGATTCGTTTATGATGATTTGATCATTATATTTGTACTTCCTTGAACCTTTACATCCCTTTATAAAGATGGAAACCATATTGATTTGGTATTCTGCCAAATAAAGCTGATATAGATTTGTGTTCACTTGCTTTGTGCTCAGCCTGGTCTGGATTCCATTGGGATTGTCGCTATTTCATGAAGTTGCAGCGGGGTGGCAGCACGAGCCTGTGGTCTAGTGAGTTTAGAGCCTAGAAAGGTAAGTTCTTTTATGGCAGCACGAGCCTGTGGCAACACGGTTGTAAATTGGTTCCTCGGTCTTGAATGAACAAAAATCATATATACTTGATTGTGAAGTACATAGGTTCTTGAAACGAAAATGAAACCTAATATTTATTATGGCCAATAAAACTTATATATCATGACTACTTGATGCATATGTAAAATCATATTACTAATACATAGATTTCTTTTGTATAGTAATTTAGACTAATGTAAATCAAAACTATATTTATGATGGTATAATTTTTGATTCTGATGGTAAGGTACATGCTCGTTAGAAGTACATGTATTTTGGATTCTGGCATTGAAGAATTGAATTTGACTCGAGACTGAGCTCTGTAACTTACTTGAAAATTGTTTTCTTTTCCAATTTTCCAAATAATATAAGGTATGTGCTTCTAATTCTTTTTCTCAGATTACATGGATGAATTCATTACATACAGTTATAAATTCCTCTACTGATGAGATGAGCTTATTTGTCCCGAGTAAAGCAGTCACAACCAACATGAGTTCAATCTGGTCATTATTTACTGTAATGCATGTGGTTCGTATTACGTATTTTTGGAATACATGTACGTATTTTATTCTGTATTGCATGATTCCTTGTTTAGCTTGCATCTTGGCTTGGTTATTTCTTGGCTTGGTTCGGTTTTCTTTGGTCTATCATGGACCAAGGGTGAACCCCCTACCTACCACCACCATTCATATTTATTACCCCTTCTCCTTTCTCTCTCTTCATTTATCATCTTCTTCTTCCTCATTTACTTCCTTACCTACCAGAGAGAGAGAGAGAGAGAGGTCTAGGCAAGTGCAACTTGCTTCATGGAGGAACTCAAATTTTATTGCTTCATTCTCTTCCTTACAGCATTTCAACTTACTTTAGAACTTGGCATTTTCACTTTCCATGGCTAGATTCTTGTAGATCTACATTTACTTTATTTTCGAATTTCATGGGTTTTGATCTACTTAATCCTGTTATTTCTGAGTTTTGAGGGTACTATGTTGTAGAGAATCTCGTTCTGCCCCATTTTGACCTATGGAAGTTCGAATTTGGACTTCGGATGAAGGTTTCATGGAGCTTGGAAGCATGGATTCTTGGTGTTCTTCTTCTCGGAAGCTTGGAAAAGAAGAACAGTGCTAGACTTGACCGCAATTTTATGCGGCAAGTGATTCTGAGCCGCATGAGCCTTCATACGACAGTCCTAGCCGCATGGGCTTGACTTGACCGCATGAACACTTCGTGCGGCAAGTGCTCTCTCAACCGCATGAACTTTTCTCCCGCGAGCCGCATAGGCCCTGATCTTCGAGCCGCATGAGAACCCCCAGACCCAGCCGCATGGACTTCTTAGTCCGGGCCGCATGACCCTGATTAGTCCCAGCCGCATATGCGCCCGTCATTCCCTAGCCGCATGAACTTGCTCCCTCCCAGCCGCATGACGCCTACTCTTCCGTTGGCCGCATGAGGCCCCACATCTTGGAGCCGCATGCGTCCTCGTCCCCCTGGCCGCATGCCCCTCCCTTTCCACTGGCCGCATGGGGATTGGCTTCCTGGCCGCATGCGCCCTTGCACTTCCAGCCGCATGCGCTCTCCTAATTGGGCCGCATGTGTCTTACCCTTTTCCTGACCGCATATGACTTAGCCGCATGGCTCTTCTATAGCCCTGAATATTGATATTTTATTAGATATTTTACGTCCATTTTATATCCTTACGCCTTTTGTCATGAACTTGATAATCACGAATTTACTTAATATGTTTGGACATGATAATTGAGCCTGACATGACAGTGACCCGTAGGGGTGCACTCCTGACAAGTAACCTGACATAACCTGATAGTGGCCCGTCGTGGCGCACTCTTGACCAGTACACTTGGCATGAATACCTGACATGATATATCTTGATAAGCTGTTGCGACGGCTACCTGACATGACATGACCTGTATAATTAATCCTGGACACCGTGGGCGATTGTGCTTGTACAAATAATCCAGTCCTGTCTTGCATCATGTCTAGGAGGGGACTCCTGAGTACCACGGTCAGGAGTACCTATGAAATGGACTAAGGCTAATAACTAGATTAATACATTAGTCATAAAGAGATCTCCCAGCTACAGGCAATCCCGTTACCTGGGCACGCCTTGGGATCTGTAGCCTGCCATCGAGTATGGCACATTTCCAGCACACTGTCATGTATTGCACCCTTCAAGCTACCTAAGGGTACATTCGTTTCCTGGACGATGTACCCACCTGAATTCAACTCTAAATCTCTTAACCCGGGTAACGTGGATGGACTGCAGGGCTTGTGGCTGTGGAATAATCTCACTGCATCTTGTTAGTAATTAGGCTTATGATAACCCTAGTTAGTTAAAAGTATCAAGCCGTAATTCTTGCTTGGCCGTAAAATGATTGGATGGAGTCTAACCAGTCTAGTCTTGTCCTGATCCTGTTCCAGGTTACTGCATGACCAGAATGCTTGTATTTATTTTACCAATAAATGGTGAGAATTCCAAGTTCTGTTCAGACGAAGGGTTACAACCCCGGTCCTTGTTTGGTTTACGGGTTGTAACCTGGTTATCTGAATAGTTCCATGGTTATCTCGTCGTATATCATCCTGATGTATTTTCTTTATTTCCAGTTCTTACTTTTATTTATATCTTGTGCTGATTGCTGGTTTTAGTTCCTAAGTGAAGCTTCCTTTGTGGCACTTGCTCTTTTTGGGGTCTGACCCAGCTGGTTTTGTATGGCCAGATTTCGGAGCAGCTCCAGAGGATCTACCGACCTTCCAGCCAGATGGTGGCCACTAGACGGAACCCTGGCAACGAGTGGGTTTATTTTTGATCTCCCACTTTATTGTAAAATATTCTTTTGAGGCGTTTAGCCGACGAGCACCTGTTTAGCTCGATTGCACTTTACTTACTGTCTGCCTACGGGCTGTAACATGATTGACAGATCCTAGGGTTGATCATGTATGACTAAACTCTTGCTAGTCCTAACATTTTGTAATGACTAGCTTCATGATCAGCTGAATATGTAATGTTTGGGACGCCTTACTATTGTATATTTAATGATCATACTTCTTGTAACCTTTTACTTACTTGCTTGTGATTGAGACACTAGGCTTGTTCATGACCTTAAGAGACTGTTGGCTTGTAGATAAACCCTCATGTATCTAGACAGCCGTGACCGTATAGCGAGATGGATTCCATTTCATATACGTAGCTGGCTATGTCTGCCCCCGCTCTCCAGTATTCTGGTTCTGGGACGTGACATGGTTTAAGTGGTGGCCCATGCAGGTCTTGTAAATTAAGATATGTGAGGGTTTACCGAATAGATGTCTCAATCAGTATTCGTCCTTGATCTCTGCTCGTATCTTCTGAATCCCTGGATTCTTGTCCTGATCATATGCTTGTATCGTTGATCTGTCCTGGTCCTTCCTTATTGTTCTTCATGTCATCTTCTTCAGCGGCATTGTTCCTGGAACTGCCGATCAGCAAGGCGGAGCACCTCCCGCGGACTAGCAGCAACCTGGAGATCAAGCCCAGCATTCGGGAGTAGCCTCCAGAGTCGTGCCTTCTGGCGGAGAGCCACCAGTCCAGCCAGTTTAACCTGTAGAACATGATGACGACACTTTGGTAGGACTCGTTAGGACCTTGATAGCTTCCCAAGACCGGCGTGGAGATGCCTTGCACCAGGCAGTGGCAGATGCTCTGACCAGAGGAGGTCATCAGGGTAACAGCGCGGCCAACAGCTTCAAGCGCTTGAACCCTCCCTTCTTTGATGGTAGCGAAGATGCTATCGCAGCAGATGCTTGGCTTCAGGACACAGAGGTGATTCTAGAAGCAGCCAGGACCCCAGAGAACGAGAAGGTGGCCGTTGTGCGCCTGCAGTTGTTAGATCTTGCCCGCAGCTGGTGGGCAGGGCAGGCCGTTGGATTAGCAGCACCCATTGCTTGGGCAGTATTCAGAGAGAGATTCCAGACCAAGTATTTCGATGCCGTGGCTCGGTATGATCTACAGACGAGGTTTACCAATCTGAAGCAAGGAGGCAGGACGGTCGACGAATATGCGGCCGAGTTTTCCAGACTCAGTCGGTTGCTCCCACTTTGGTGGCAACCGAGTATGATAGAGCCCAGCGGTTCCAGCAGGGACTTCACCTGGAGATCTTGTTAGCAGTCGAGCAGTTTGAGCATCAGACTTTTGATGCAGTTTTGAGAGCAGCTAGGAGGCATGAGTATACCTCCCAGAGGATTGTGGATAGGACCGGAGGTCGGAAGAGATCTCACGGCCAGATGAATCAGTCTTCAGCACCAGCCCCGGCAGCCAGGACTTTGACTATTGGAGCTCCGAGGCGAGCGGCCTCAGTAACGTCGGTTCAGCATTCCACTCCGACGCACCCTCAGCAGCAGAAGCAGAAGCAGTCTTCCGCAGTGGGATGTTCTCATTGTGGGAAGCCAGGCCATGTGATGGCAGAATGTCGCAGGGCACAGGGATTGTGTCTGGCTTGTGGAGCACCAGACCATAGGATTGGATCCTGCCCGAATAGGGATGGTTCATCATCGTCCAACCTTTCTAGCTCTTCGGTAAGAGGACCAGCTCCGGTCCAGCAGCAGCAGCAGTATCCATTGCCGAGGCCCTTGTCGCCTCAGTCCCAGATGTTCCAGCAGCAGAACCCCCAGCAGTATGCTCAAGCCCAAGTCCAGAGCCAGAGCAGGCAGCGAGGATTTCAGCAGAGGGGACCAGCACCCCGAGGGCATGGTCAGGCTATGGCGATGACCGTGGAGGAAGGATTGGCACCAGGAGAGGTAGTGGCAGGTACTATTCTCGTCAACTCCTTTCCAGCTTCAGCTTTATTTGATTCTGGTGCATCGCATTCTTTTATGTCTGCACGATTCGCGACACGGATAGGATTGGAGCTCGAGTCATTATCAGTAAGGCTCAATATACTTACTGGTAACGGACTTGTGGGAGTCGATAGGATGTTTTTCTCGTGTCGGATCGTAGTTAGCGGTAGAGAATTCCCGGCTAGATTGATAGAGTTCCCGATTGCCGATTATGATGTGGTCCTAGGGATGGATTGGTTGAGGAACCAGTATGCTAGGATAGACTGCCACATTGGCAGGGTTGTTTTTAGCATTCCAGGCGAGCCGGAGTTTTCTTTCTCCCGAGGCGAAGTTGAGTCATCTCCTCCGATATTGCGGATGGCAGTAGCAGCAGTTCAATTGCCCAGGATAGTCAAAGAATTTCCAGATGTTTTCCCAGAAGAACTTCCAGGTATGCCTCCGGAGCGGGAGATCGAGTTCACTATAGACTTGATTCCCGGGACAGCCCCAGTGTCAGAGAGAGTCTACAGGATGGCGCCTTCAGAATTGGAGATATTGTACAAGATGATTGAAGAACTCAGAACCAAGGGATTCATTCGTGCTAGTAGATCGCCTTGGGGAGCCCCGATGCTTCTTGTGAAAAAGAAGGATAGTACGTCCAGGTTATGTGTTGATTATCGTACCTTGAATTCAGTGACAATCAAGAACAGATACCCTCTTCCGAGGATAGATGACTTGTTTGATCAACTCAAGGGGCTTCAGTATTCTCGAAGATTGATTTGCGCTCAGGTTATCATCAGATCAGAGTCAGAGAGCAGGACATCCCGAAGACAGCTTTTAGATCGAGGTATGGGCATTGGGAGTTCCTTGTTATGCCATTTGGAGCGACCAATGCGTCGGCGGTATTCATGGATCTCATGAATCGCATCTTCATGCCTTACTTGGATCAGTTTGTGATTGTGTTCTTGGATGACATCCTGGTCTACAGTAAGAGTGAAGCGGAGCATGAGCAACATCTCAGAGTTGTCCTTCAGATTCTCAGGGAGCACCAGTTATATGCCAAGTTCAGTAAATGCGAGTTCTGGCTCGATCGTATTTCGTACTTGGGTCATATCATCACCAGAGTAGGAGTAGAAGTGGATCCCCAGAAGATCGTGGCTATTGAGTCATGGCCAGTGCCCAGCACAGTTGCAGAAGTTCGCAGTTTTCTTGGATTGGCCGGCTACTACCGACAGTTTGTTTCGGATTTTGCTCGAATTTCAGCGCCATTGACGCAGTTGACCCGCAAGGATGCGCTGTTTGCTTGGACAGCAGAGTGTCATAGTTCTTTTGAGCAGTTGAAGCGAGGTCTGATAACAGCTCCTATTCTCACGCTTCCAGATAGGACCGAAGGATTCTCAGTGTACTGTGATGCTTCAGGCAGAGGTTTAGGATGTGTTCTGATGCAGCTGGCAGCAGTGGTGTTTGCACTTAAGTTGTGGAGGCACTACTTGTATGGAGACAGGGTGGAGATTTTCACCGACCATAAGAGCCTGAAGTATGTTTTCACCCAGAAGGATCTTAACATGCGTCAGAGAAGGTGGCTGGAGCTTCTTGTGGATTATGATGTCAACCTGCAGTATCATCCTGGGAAGGCCAATGTTGTTGCGGATGCATTGAGCAGGAGAGCGGGACTTTATTTTCTAACAGCGCAACCAGAGCTGTTAGCAGATCTTCAGAAGATGGGTATTGAAGTTATTCTCCCATCCAGTGTAGCATTGATGGCCAGCATGCAAGTTCAGTCCACTATAGTCGAGAGAATCCAGATGGCGCAGTCAACAGATTCCAAGCTTCAGCGACTCAGAACAGAGTGTGAGGCAGGCCGATGACCCGAGTTATGCATTCATGAGGACGGTACACTTAGGCATGGTAAGCGTCTTTGTGTACCCAGCGGAGATATCAGACAGGAGATCATGTCAGAAGCGCACAGTTCGCAATATTCTATCCATCCCGGCAGTACGAAGATGTACCGCGATATCCGTCAGCACTTTTGGTGGAATGGCATGAAGCGGAAGATAGCTCGGTTTGTCTCTCGGTGTTTGGTTTGCCAACAAGTTAAAGACGAACATCAGAGACCGGCTGGACTTCTTCAGCCTTTGCCGATTCCAGAATGGAAGTGGGAGCATGTGACCATGGATTTTGTGACTGGATTACCTAGATCCCCATCTTGTAGAGATGCTATCTGGGTTATAGTTGATCGGCTCACGAAGGTGGCTCACTTTCTCCCGTTCAGAGTTGGTCAGTCGACGGCTCAGCTAGCGGAGATGTATCTTAGGCAGATCGTCAGATTGCACGGTGTTCCTGTCAGTATCACCTCGGACCGAGATTCAAGATTTACGTCGCACTTTTGGCGTAGCTTGCAAGAGAGTTTGGGAACTCATCTCCAGTTCAGTTCAGCATATCACCCGCAGACAGATGGCCAGTCGGAGCGCACGATCCAGACTCTTGAAGACATGTTGAGATCTTGCACACTAGACTTTGGTGGTTCGTGGGAAGATCACCTGCACCTGATGGAGTTCTCGTACAACAACAGTTTCCAGGCCAGTATCCAGATTGCACCGTTCGAGGCACTGTATGGTAGAAAGTGCAGATCCCCGCTAGCCTGGGATGATGTTGGAGAGAGAAAGATGCTCGGTCCAGAAATGATTGCCCAGACAGTTGAAGTGGTCAGGCGAGTCAGAGATCATCTTCGAGTTGCCCAAGATCGCCAGCGCCATTGGGCCGATTCTCATCGGCGCTCTCTCGAGTTTTCGGTCGGCGATCATGTATTCCTGAGAATTTTGCCTAACCGTGGCGTCATTCGTTTCGGCGTACGGGACAAGCTTAGTCCTAGGTATATAGGACCGTTTGACATTCTGGAGCGAGTGGAGATGTATCCTATCGTCTCGCTCTTCCGCCGTCGCTAAGCGAGGTGCATGACGTGTTCCATGTATCCCAATTACGACGGTATATCCCGGACCCGAGCCACATCCTAGATCATTTGGAATTGGTTGTTGGTACCAACATTTTCTATGAGGAGAGGCCCGTGTCTATATTGGACCGGAGAGAGAAGATCCTCAAGAACAAGACTATCAGGTTAGTCCGAGTTGCTTGGGGTCATCACTCTTTGGATGAGTCAACATGGGAGCGTGAGGATGACATCCGATCGCGGTATCCCGACTTGTTTGACTCGTGAGGTATAATGTCTTCCTTATGCCTCATGTCTTCGATTCCTTGCTTGAATGAGTGATTGTCTGCCTAGTTATAGCTTGCTTGTGATTAATATAGCTTGTCATTGCCCTCTAGCCTCTTAATTAAATTTCGAGGACGGAATTCTTTTAAGGTGGAAAGAGTTGTAATGCCTGTGGTTCGTATTACGTATTTTTGGAATACGTGTACGTATTTTATTCTGTATTGCATGATTCCTTGTTTAGCTTGCATCTTGGCTTGGTTATTTCTTGGCTTGGTTCGGTTTTCTTTGGTCTATCATGGACCAAGGGTGAACCCCCTACCTACCACCACCATTCATATTTATTACCCCTTCTCCTTTCTCTCTCTTTATTTATCATCTTCTTCTTCCTCATTTACTTCCTTACCTACCAGAGAGAGAGAGAGGTCTAGGCAAGTGCAACTTGCTTCATGGAGGAACTTAAATTTTATTGCTTCATTCTCTTCCTTACAGCATTTCAACTTACTTTAGAACTTGGCATTTTCACTTTCCATGGCTAGATTTTTGTAGATCTACATTTACTTTATTTCGGATTTCATGGGTTTTGATCTACTTAATCCTGTTATTTCTGAGTTTTGAGGGTACTATGTTGTAGAGAATCTCGTTCTGCCCTATTTTGACCTATGGAAGTTCGAATTTGGACTTCGGATGAAGGTTTCATGGAGCTTGGAAGCATGGATTCTTGGTGTTCTTCTTCTCGGAAGCTTGGAGAAGAAGAACAGTGCTAGACTTGATCGCATTTTTATGCGGCAAGTGATTCCGAGCCGCATGAGCCTTCATACGACAGTCCTAGCCGCATGGGCTTGACTTGACCGCATGAACACTTCGTGCGGCAAGTGCTCTCTCAACCGCATGAACTTTTCTCCCGCGAGCCGCATAGGCCCTGATCTTCGAGCCGCATGAGAACCCCCAGACCCAGCCGCATGGACTTCTTAGTCCGGGCCGCATGACCCTGATTAGTCCCAGCCGCATATGCGCCCGTCATTCCCTAGCCGCATGAACTTGCTCCCTCCCAGCCGCATGACGCCTACTCTTCCGTTGGCCGCATGAGGCCCCACATCTTGGAGACGCATGCGTCCTCGTCCCCCTGGCCGCATGCCCCTCCCTTCCCACTGGCCGCATGGGGATTGGCTTCCTGGCCGCATGCGCCCTTGCACTTCCAGCCGCATGCGCTCTCCTAATTGGGCCGCATGTGTCTTACCCTTTTCCTGACCGCATATGACTTAGCCGCATGGCTCTTCTATAGCCCTGAATATTGATATTTTATTAGATATTTTACGTCCATTTTATATCCTTACGCCTTTTGTCATGAACTTGATAATCACGAATTTACTTAATATGTTTGGACATGATAATTGAGCCTGACATGACAGTGACCCGTAGGGGTGCACTCCTGACAAGTAACCTGACATGACCTGATAGTGGCCCGTCGTGGCGTACTCTTGACCAGTACACTTGGCATGAATACCTGACATGATATATCTTGATAAGCTGTTGCGACGGCTACCTGACATGACATGACCTGTATAATTAATCCTGGACACCGTGGGCGATTGTGCTTGTACAAATAATCCAGTCCTGTCTTGCATCATGTCTAGGAGGGGACTCCTGAGTACCACGGTCAGGAGTACCTACTGAAATGGACTAAGGCTAATAACTAGATTAATACATTAGTCATAAAGAGATCTCCCAGCTACAGGCAATCCCGTTACCTGGGCACGCCTTGGGATCTGTAGCCTGCCATCGAGTAGGGCACATTTCCAGCACACTGTCATGTGTTGCACCCTTCAAGCTACCTATGGGTACATTCGTTTCCTGGACGATGTACCCACCTGAATTCAACTCTAAATCTCTTAACCCGGGTAACCTGGATGGACTGCAGGGCTTGTGGCTGTGGAATAATCTCACTGCATCTTGTTAGTAATTAGGCTTGTGATAACCCTAGTTAGTTAAAAGTATCAAGCCGTAATTCTTGCTTGGCCGTGAAATGATTGGATGGAGTCTAACCAGTCTAGTCTTGTCCTGATCCTGTTCCAGGTTACTGCATGACCAGAATGCTTGTATTTATTTTACCAATAAATGGTGAGAATTCCAAGTTCTGTTCAGACGAAGGGTTACAACCCCGGTCCTTGTTTGGTTTACGGGTTGTAACCTGGTTATCTGAATAGTTCCATGGTTATCTCGTCGTATATCATCCTGATGTATTTTCTTTATTTCCAGTTCTTACTTTTATTTATATCTTGTGCTGATTGCTGGTTTTAGTTCCTAAGTGAAGCTTCCTTTGTGGCACTTGCTCTTTCTGGGGTCTGACCCAGCTGGTTTTGTATGGCCAGATTTCGGAGCAGCTTCAGAGGATCTACTGACCTTCCAGCCAGATGGTGGCCACTAGACGGAACCCTGGCAACGAGTGGGTTTATTTTTGATCTCCCACTTTATTGTAAAATATTCTTTTGAGGCGTTTAGCCGACGAGCACCTGTTTAGCTCGATTGCACTTTACTTACTGTCTGCCTACGAGTTGTAACATGATTGACAGATCCTAGGGTTGATCATGTATGACTAAACTCTTGCTAGTCCTAACATTTTGTAACGACTAGCTTCATGATCAGCTGAATATGTAATGTTTGGGACGCCTTACTGTTGTATATTTAATGATCATACTTCTTGTAACCTTTTACTTACTTGCTTGTGATTGAGACACTAGGCTTGTTCATGACCTTAAGAGACTGTTGGCTTGTAGATAAACCCTCATGTATCTAGACAGCCGTGACCGTATAGCGAGATGGATTCCATTTTATATACGTAGCTGGCTATGTCTGCCCCCGCTCTCCAGTATTCTGGTTCTGGGGCGTGACATTTATTCCTCAGTCAAACTCTTAGGCAACATCCGGTATGAGTTACTTTTTTCTTTGAGCAATCAAACCTCAAATTGGATATTGCAGAACATTTACATACATTTTTGTAGGAAGAAAGCACAATCTAGAAAAACCCAACATGAGGGCCATAGCTAATACAGTACGCACCAAACAAAGTCGAAACAACATTGTCAGGAAATAGAAGATCATGCCAAATTAACAGACCAGTTTGTCGGAGAAGCACCAAACCTTCACCGCATTAAGGTCAGGCCAAAGCATCAAAACTTTTAAATTGCTGTCATCGTTCAAATAAATCAAACCGAGTATTAATCAGAAGTGCAAATATTAAACGCAGAGAAACACTAAACCAAGTCCTCTTCACTGACAGAAAATAAACATAAGGAACATAAGAACAAATCACCTAGTAAGAAGAATCCATTTGGCTTTACAAGTACTTTTTGTGTTAGAAATGATAAATTTCTAATTAATCACTATCTAGAGGTCTAAAGGAATTGAATTAACTTGAATGTGAAAATGAATAAATGATAAATTTCTAATTAATCACTATCTAGATGCTGCATTTTAGGATGCACACTGATAGCATATCAACCTTTCATCTTCTCTGCAGCCTAATCCATTCTGCTCATAATCTTCCCTTTGAAGTCTCCATTTTAGCATGTATATGATCCGTTTTAGCATGTATATGATTGGGTTAGAACAAAAATCGCAGACAATGTTTGAAACCTACAATTGCATGTCTATGATGCCAGGAGATCCAAAAGGAATATAGCTACTACTTTATACCATGGAGTACAAAGTCTGATGCATATCTCCAAAGAGGAGGCAAATATGATGCTAACAGATCATCAATTGTAATAACAGGTAAGTGAGTAGAACTGTGACTGTTGTTCATTTCATAGGTTTCATGTAACCACCTCATGGTTACATTTGTGTTGGGGGACTAAAATGAATTGTATTGTAGCTTGTTTGTGTAGGATGTTATATTGTTCTCAGTTACAAGGCCCTGACTAGAGCTGCTATATTAACTGAATATGATACTTATTTTACTTTCCCCATTGTGTCATGTGTCACAAATTGTACACACCCATCTGTGAAATGCCAATTACCTATAGGTTTTGGTACCCACACCCACATCTGAATGCCAATGGGTTTCAGTCTACACCTATTATTCTACGCGACACACACTACTCTATTACCTACACCTATTGGCAAGTCCATCTCCTTCCCTATACAGCCTGTACATGCCAACAGCCCCCGACTACCCTTTCCTAATACTATTGTGCACTCTTCTTCACTTGTGCCAATGTAGGTCGATGCAAGAACCCCTCCTACTGTTGGAATCAACATCATTCCGTGCTGTCCCATGTACTTTCCTGTGCACACCTGTGCATAGGTGAAACATTCAACCTGCACAGACCATTCCTGAGTTCAACACCAAATTGGCTGGGATTATTCCTCTCATATCAAACTCTAGTTGTATAGTTTTCGGAGTTCATGTTGCAATTTCTCATGTTTATAGTTTAATAAATTTGATGAGTAGGAGAAAGTATACTGCAGCTATAGAAGTTTTCATGTTTGTCTGCTCGTCAACAATTGTATTATGGCTAGTTAGAATAGCATGTTGTGAGAATAATGCTTTGAAGGATCGTTACTTTACAAATTTTTTGATTTATTCCATTGGGCCAATACAAATTTGTCCTATACACAATGTATATTTTGTTGTAATGTCAAGCAAACTTATGTTGAGCCTTAATGAAAGCATTTCTATAATCAAAATATTATCATCTTTCCTCATCTCCTTGGTTACACAATCTTAATTTACATGACTAGTAAAATTAGTTCCCTGCAATCCACTAAAGAAACCTGCACATGGTTTCTTAGTCTAGGAAGTTGGCACCATCTCAGAGGTTCCTCTTGCATGATGGACCATGATAAATTTGTCAATTTTTTTAATGATTTTTCAATTCAGACTTCCTTAATATGAAGGTTAAATGTAATGTTTTGGTCATTTGGTTCAATTTGAATAGATGTACCCGACTGCCCTTCAACCCCCACGACAGATGTTGGCAATTAATGAAAAAAATTGTGTTTGTGCAGGTTATATTTATGTAGCATTCGGTACCTGGAAAGGTACCTGGAAATGTAGTTGGCTAGTTTATGCAGCCTTTTTCATCGTTGTGTTTATATATACATCAAATTGGATACAGTGAACTAAAACACATTTTGTGTTTGTGCAGGTTATCAATCAATGGAAAAATTTGTGTGTTGTGTTTGAAGATTCTCCTCTGCAACCATTTGAGCTGAAATTTGTCATAGAAGACAATTTACATTTTTTTTTCTTCCAAAGTAGGGCAAAGTATGAAACAAGCTCAATTTGTATTGAAATATTGTTATGTTCTTAATTCAGTACTACAATAGTTTTTCTAGTTCATGCAAGACATGATATACTTTGGTATGGTCTTTTGTTGCTATTAATGTATTTTGTCTACTGAATCCGATTATTTTTTATGATCTCACGTGTCTGGGTTTATTTGAATTACTTTTCACTTTTGTAGTTTGATTGGGATTATATATAAGTCAGCTATCTCTTTAACTTATTTTGCTATGTTATATTCTTTGTTTACCATTGATATCCTTGTTTAAATAAATAGGGATTGGTATGGAAAAATAATAATAATAATAATAATAATAATAATAATAATAATATGAAAAAAATTTCAAAAATTATTTACGGCACGCTACATATGTCATAAATGGCAAACATAATGTGTCAAAAATATCTTTTACGGCATCAAAATGTACGTCGTATTTGATCCCGCGGGAATAGCTATTACGGCGTGCATATATACGCCGTATTTGACCATGCGCGAATATCTATTACGGCGCACAAATGTATGCCGTGAAAGAGAAAATACGGCACACTAAATATGCCGTAAATGATTGTCGAAATTCTGTGAAAAAAAACAATTACGACGTTAATTTGTTTACATTTACGGCGTTTTTCAACGCGCCGTAAATAATAGGATCATTTACGGCATGATCTTTTACGGCACCAAAATGTACGCCGTAAAAGATCATTTACGACGCGTTTTGCGCGCCGTAAATGATCATTTTTCTTGTAGTGGTTAATTCATGTGCTTGGGTGTCTTTGATCCATGCCTCCAACAAAGAGAAGACAGAGTGTTGAGTGGCGATCCTGAGTCCTAATGGACTCGCAAACCAGACCTCGTGAGCCACTCCGCAATGCATAAAAAGATGGTTGTTATTTTCATCGTGGAGCAGACAGAATGGACAAAGATGATTCTTGCTGGAATTCGAATGTTGATTGTAGCATTGAGTGGAAGTGCATTATTTAGGAGCCTCCATATGAAGAACTGGACTCGAGGGGATATTGTCACGACCCGCTACCCAAATTGTTGGGCCGGGCCGAGCCATGTCCAGCTTACGCTTGTGTTATAACATAGTAAGCTGTTATCAGAGATAGACAATATGTTCTAAGTATGTTAACTGTTCTATTATAGCATTTTAAGAGTTCATCACAACACATCATCTATTAGCAAAAACAAACAAGTTTAGTTGGTTATTACACTTCCAAAGTATGAAACTGGAGACAAAGTCCAATAACCAAATATAAGTTTAATAATAACCAAAAGTCTAAGTCTCAAGCAAGAAAGATGGTAACTAAGCAAGGTTCCCTGCTGGGGTCTCTTCTGGAACTAAGGCCAGGTCCTCAAATGCAGCCCCATAGTAGGTATCACACAACATTTTCTCCTCGGATAGTGTACCTACAACGTTATCCTGTCAGGACGGCAGCAAGTACTGATTCTACAAACAGAATATACTGAACATGGAATAAAAAGAGATGTAATAACAGAAAATCATGGCATATCACAATCTATCATGTCAAGGATACATTTGTCATGGCGACATATGTATATATAATGTTTAAAACTGGAGCATGTACGTGATCGTCAATAGGTGTACAATGTAATATGGCACATGTAAATAAAATGTACTTTCGTACAAGTGAAAAGGTGATGGATGTACATACGCACATATACAGCTGGATAAGTGCCTACGGCAAGGTTTGCATATAGAATGCGACCTTGCTCGGGTTCGGTAGAAGGGGACATGATCACGTACTTAGCTAGCAGTTTCCTCATAACCCAGTAACCATCATGTGAGAGATACTAGAACAGTTCTAAGCATGTAAAGATACTGAGAGCAGTATAAAGCATGGTAGGTACTGAGAATAGTATAAAGCATGTGAATATATGACTTGCAGTTCAAGAAACGGTATTTTAATATGATTCATTCACAGTTCATTATCATATGTAGTAAATAAAGTTTGTAGGGGTACTTGCCTCGAGCAGAGCAAGGATAAGAATATGTAGCTATAGATATCAGGTATCCTGTCAAAATGATACACAATCTCAGTTCTAAGCTATGTTCAAGATTTACACTAGTGATGTGACACGACTCTTAACTGAACACTAGCTAAGTGATGCTATAGAAGTACAAACTGGGGTGTTACAATATCTAGACCAACACTTAGTATCTCTACACTAAGGTAGGGTAAGGTCCCAATACTAAATTACCCCAAAAGCACAAATCAACACACAAGACAATATTATCAATTAATAATTCAGATTGTATACTATACTCCAGCACTTATTAAAATAGTTAATATTACCTTTGTTAATTATAGTAATCTATTATAATTTTTCTGTGATTTATGAACTAGAGTACTTATTTATCAAAAATCAGTTTACATATATGCTTTGGAAATGAGTTCTGTTTTCCTATGTTAGACATTGACAAATATGTTATTTAAATGCTGGAAAAATTATATTAAATTATCTAAATTAACATAATATTTAAATATAATTTTTCCAAAATTTATACAGTATTTAAAAGTTGTCTAGAAATTCAAATACAACAAGGTACAGATTCTGAAAATAATTAATTAATTATTTATGTATTTTGTCCACGTATACGGTCCAGATACGTGACCCAAGGCCATGAATCAAGTCCGATATGACTCGTACAGACTTTGAATATTTTTAAACTCATTTGGGTTCATGAAACCCATGCTAGGTTTGGACTCAAATGACCACAATTAATAAAATATATAAAAATACGAAATGAAATACATAGACGTAATAAATGCATAAGTAATAAATTAAATTATGAAATTGAAGGCATAAATATTATATTATAGGCACTGTATTTATAGAATATATATTACAGTATAGGCACTGTATTTATTTATATATTACAGTATAGGCACTGTATTTATATTGACATAATTGAATGCTGAATTTAAAAGACATAAAATTAAATGACATGAATTTAAATGACAAAAATTTAAATATATACATGTAATATGATATACATTTTCTTATATATAAAAAAATCACAAAAGAAAATCAAAGGCATAAGAATACTATATTTATATCCTAAATGTTCTTATTATACATACTAGCATATGTGCACGTGCCTTGCACGTATTTTAACATTCTTTTAATTAACTTAGGAAGACCAAAGGGTAGTCTTCGTAATTATTAAGTTATCTTTATTAAAATTAATGAACAATTTTTAATTAGTATAGACATGCAAGGGTATTTTCGAAATTCAAAATTTTCACCATCCAAGTTTTCCTATTATATAGTAGAATATATATATATATATATATATATATATATATATATATATATATATATATATATATATATATATATATAATAGTAAATATTTATATAATAATTAAAATAAAAAGAAGTGCAATATTTATACAGTATTAATACAGCAGGTTTATATATGTATTTATACAATACATATATAACATAGATATATGTACACATATACATATATACAAATATAAACATACAAACAAAAAAAACAAGAAAGCACAGCCTAAGGGGATCGAACCCCAGACCTCAGAAAAGGGGGGTTGCAAACAGCTCAGCCTGACCAGTAGGCCTATGAGGCCCGCTGATAAAGGATAAGACATTATATATATATATATATATATATATATATATATATATATATATATATATATATATATATATATATATATATATATATATATATATATATATATATATATATATATATAGGCCTACTGGTCAGGCCGAGCTGTTTGCAATCCCCTTTTTCTGAGGTCTGGGGTTCGATCCCCTTAGGCTGTGCTTTCTTGTACTTTTTTTGTATATATATATATATATATATATATATATATATATATATATATATATATATATATATATATATATATGGTTGGGTTTTGACCCGATCCCGACCCGTTAAGGGTCACCCTCTTCGTGTCCTGTGCGTCCGGACACTTGGAGAAAAATGTCCCAGCCGTGTCCAAGGGGTTTTCACACGATTTCTTGTGTCTGAACCCATCATCGAGTTCATCATGTCGTTCTCGATACACTGGAAAGGGTTTCGTATCCTATTGACACAAACTCGTGTCGTGTCCGAAACTCTAGATCTAGGGTTTGCGATTTCTCGACACGGGGTGGTCGAGAGGGGTCGAGGCTAATGTCAAACGGTCCGTCTCGATGAGACGAACACGTCCATGGTCGTGGGTTGGTGATTAACGCATAAATGAAGAGAGAACGGGATTACCTATGGTCGGCTGCGGCTTGGTCGATGCTGCTGCAGTGGTCGGCGGTGCTGCGTCCACCACGTCGACCTCGACTCGTCGATGGTTTTGGCGGTTGATGACGGGGTCAGGGTGTGGGGAACGGGGTCGCCGGAGAAGTTCGTCGGGGCGAGCTTCCGTCGTGAATAGCACAGGAACAAGGATGATTTTTAAAATAATTGTTTTTGGGATAAGAGTACCAATAATTAAAATGATTAGAAATTCTAGGTTTTCCTTTTGGGGAAAGAGTGCTATTTATAGAAAAACATTATTAGGGCAAACTGACCTAAGCAACTTACTATTCCAACCCTCTCTGTAGAAATTACAAGTTTGCCATGACTACAAAAAATACTGCAATTACTTTAGCAGTATCAAAAATCAAAAAAAAAATCAAATGGTGTCCAAACGAGCAAACAAATTGCAAAAAAAAAATCCTAAAATTAATAAAAAAAATAATTAAAACATTTTAGAACCAAGTTGGGACAATTTTGGAATTTTTTTTCATTTCATGATTTTTTTTTGGAAAAAACAGGGGTTACGGATATTAGTTTAATGTTCCACAATTTCTTCCATAGCAGCTTATCCGTCAAAGTGGAAGAGGAACTTGGGGTTTGGTTCCGAAAACATTCGTACAGAGACTTTGTAGAGAAGGAGTCGCTCTTGGTGCACGTCCATATATGCTTGTCTCGGCCCTCATGAGCATCCAGATTAATTTCCGTAATGGCTTTAGTCTCGATAGAGGAAAAAAGAGATGCAATAAGCGGAACATTCCAACCATTTCTATCAGGGAACATCAAGTCTCGAACTAACACAGGTCCCGCCGTGTCTTGCTGTTGAGTGATGATGCGGAAACCCGGCATATTGGGTATCCAAGGTTCCGTATATATGTTCAGCCATCCAGCCCCAACTTTCAAGCAAATATATGGTTCCATGGTGCAACATAAATCAAGCATACTAGCCCAGGTAGCTGATACATGACGACCTTTTCTAGCAGCCCAGAATGAATTGTTCTGTAAATAGACGCCCCTAAGAAGACGTGCTCATAGGATGTCAGGTTGGTCGAGGAATCTCCAAAGGAGTTTGTCGACCAAGGAGTCATTGACCCAATTAGGATTCCTGAAGCCTAGTCCACCATCATGCTTTGGTTTGGCTATCTTCTCCCAAGCTAGGAAGTGCATCCTCTTCTCTGAAGTATCATGCCCCCACCAAAAAGCTCTCTGTTGTCGCGCTAACTCACTTGAAACAGAACAAAGGATTCTGTAGGCAGACATATGATAGATGGGGATCGACCCTAGAGTCGATTTGATAAGAGTTGTCCGCCCTGCATGAGATAGCAGCTTTGCTTTCCACCCTTTCAAACGATTCTGATACTTACTGATAAGATGAGTATAGGTGTTTCGTCGTCCTTTAGGGAGGAGAAGGGAGTGCCCGAGGTATTTATCATCGATCTTCATGATTTTGAGATTAAGTGAAGTCGCCATGGCAGTTTGTGTTAGGTTTTTGGCCTTTTTTAGATTGGAACTTTAGACCCACATCGGCTAAGCCAAAGGAGTTGTATCTCTATATATTAGCTATGCTTTTTTAGAGATGCACATGTGGTATGGAGGTGCACATGAATGTGCCATGTGGGGTTATTTTTCTAATAGGAAAAAGGCTAAATCAACAATTGAAACCATTCATGTTTTTTGCTCTTGGGAAATTTATTTCCATTGGAGCTAAGCCCCGTAGGGGCTTAGCGACTCGGACTCGGACTCGGACACGGACTCGGGCTCATGGGCTCATGAGACGTAATGTGGCATTTTGTTGGCGCACTTTGTACTTGTACGAGACGCACGTGGTGTGTACGAGGCGCGCGTGGTGTGTACGAGGCGCGCGGGGTGCGCGAGGTGCGCAACTTGCTTTAGATAGTGGATGTGCATGATCTGAGCGGTTACTGCACGTTCGGAGTGGTTTTTATCACGTCCCAAATGTTGTGCTAACCGGACAGTTGCTACTCGGGCCTATAAAAGGTTTCTTCTCTCTCACAGGCAGGTAGACAGACATATACAGAGAGTTACGAAAATTTACAAGTGTTTTTTAACACAAGTAAATAGAAGTCTTGAGAAAGAAGAGAAGTGTTGCACCAGCGTTGCTTTTATACGGGAGTCCGTGTACGATCCGAGGAGTCATAAGAGCAGGAGTGTTCCAAAGTTCTCCGATAAACTTGCTGTTTCTTGGAAGCTATTCGTGTGGGGCGAATATAGCTTTGAGCAACGGTGATCATTCACCCCAGCAGGATATTCATCCATCAATCGCCTGTCATCTTCTTCGCTGCTGTGGATTACGAAATCTTTTTAGATTTTCGTAATATCGTATGCTGCTGTAACGAGATCTTTTTAGATCTTCATTAAACTTGCGCAACCTTCCTTGAAGTGTTGCGTTGGAACGTTGTTTTTAACAATTGTTTCATATTCTCAATTTTCCATCAAAAAAATGTGCCCTGGCATTAACAGTTTGTTCTTGCATTGAGACCCCTTACTGAATGTTATACTCGACTTTGCGTAATTTATCAACTGGCCCGACCACGAGGCGAACGTTTCGAGAATCTCCCGGACGGTTGCAAGTGACGAGAGATTTGTGTAGTGCCCCGTCCCGCAAAGTCAATCGGAGAAATCGAAACGCCGACGGCGTTGGAACTTAGCCTTGCAACGGCTGCTCAAAGGCTCGCTCCTCCGAGGCGACTCCTCGCACAGGTGGGGTAGTTTCGGTGAACTTGCCTCATCTTAGCCTTCACTTAATAATGCACATGTTTTCAACTTGCACTGGTAGGCTAATCTAAAAGCTACGCACCAACATAGCTAAGGGAATAATCCCATCGGGTCGAAATATCTTAGAACATGGAAAATGGTCCCACGGTCAACATAGAAGTCGGCTCAGCGTGCTTTCAAATGACACTCGATCCTTCGTTCCCGTGGCTTGGGAGAAGGAAGTTGGCTCAAGTTGCTAAGTTGTCCCGACACTTGAAATAGCCTAAGTCATAGGCGTCGCCTGCCCGAATGCTTGCTAAAGCATGCACGGTCCCGTCGTTTTGCCCCAACACTCGAATTAGCCTAAGTCATAGGCTTCGCCCGCATGAATGCCTAACAAAGCATGCACGGTCCTGTCCCGCAAGGCTTGCCATAGCCTTCGCACGTCCCGCAAGTTAAGTCGTCTCGTACGACTCGTTGGCTTAAGTCTAGGCACCCGAAAAAGTTGGTTGTCCAAGTCGATCCTGTGCCTAGCACGTTCCCTCGATGTGAATCTCGGCGTAGCCTTCGCTCGTCGAGTCGTCGCCTGAATAAGTTAGACAAGTGTTGTGCTGGGCTATCAAAGCCATTTCTAGCACTGTCCCGCTCTATCTGCGGTTGTCAAGTTGTATAGTCCCTTGAGAATAAGGCTCGTCATATAAGTCCATGACTTGAGCGTTAGCATCGCCTATAGAACCAGGCCTGTCTAAGGCACGAGTTACGGTCGGTTTAGTGAAAAGCTTGCCACGAACAAAGTAAGTCCACGCGACTGGTTGTCGCCGAGATCGATCCCGCTACTTGGGAGTCTCGCTACGTCCTGATATGTCCCGCACACGAGATCGGTCCCCTGGCTTGGGAGTCTCGCTAACTCATGATATGTCCCGCACACGAGATCGGTCCCCTGGCTTGGGAGTCTCGCTAACTCATGATATGTCCCGCACACGAGATCGGTCCCCTGGCTTGGGAGTCTCGCTAAGTCTTGATATGTTCCGCACACGAGATCGGTCCCGCGGCTTGGGAGTCTCGCTAAGTCTTGATAGAAAGAAGGAATGCATGGTCATGTTAAGAAAGGACTGGATAGACTGGATAGATCGAGTATGCATGGTCATTGGGCAACTTGTCGACAAGGTGTAGTCTTCTCGAGTGATCACCGGGGCGCTGGGATCATTCGGCCCGGGAGAAGCGAGTGTGGCTCAAAGTAGGATGCTGGATGACCGCATGGGAGAGTTCCACCCCACCGGGCTAGCTACCCGTGTTGGTACAGGTGGATATCCCACGAGCCATGTCCAAGATAGCTTGAAATTGCTAGTGACCACTCATGTAGATGTGTCGGCAATAGCGGCACACCGCGTGTATGCCTTTGGATTGAGTCTAGAGCTTGAATGCAGGTCTAGTCAGTAACACAAGGTCTGGGCCTAAGACTGGGTTGCAACATAGGCACCGTGCTTGGCACGATAGATTGGCGTCGGGATATCCATGAAGTGATACTATGGTCCACAAGTCTTGCCAAAGTTAGCAAATGGGTCTAGCAGGAAGGTCGCAAGGCGATAGTACGATAAGTCTTGATAACTTGCGAGGCACGGCCTCATCTTGAAGCACGGACAAGTCTAAGCAAGGTCTAGAGGCACGACCTGCACGAGTCCTCCCGTTGTCGTCTTTGGCACTTGAATCGTTGGCACGAGGATTGGTCTAGAGGCGCTTGAGTTTAAACAAAGGTCTTGGCACGGCCGAGTTCGCGTAAGTTGCTCCTCGGCATAGCATTGTCTTGAATATGTCTAAGTTGCGAATAGAATGTGGCACGACCCTGCCGTCCCGAGTTGAAGTTTGGTCAAGTACCTAGGCGATGAGGCACTGCCTCAATCGAAATACACGTTGGTATTGTTGCACGACCATGTCGTTGCACGTCGAGTTCGTTAGACGTCAAGTCTTAAAACTGATCCTAAGGCAAGACTAGAAAGACAATTGAAAGGGTTTAAGCTGCAGAAAGTAAATAAAACGTGTCGGTTATGTATGGGTGGGCGAGAAGCTCACTCCACCAGTACAGTGGTACTGACACCCACACAGTGTTTCATGTGCAGGCACAGGTAGAAGCTCGTGGCGCGGAGCTCGCTTGGATGCGTCGAGGCACGGAGTTCCTTGGCGAGTCGAAGCGTGTGGCCGCGTGATCTGAAGACTTATACAGGGCATAATGTATGGACATCGCCTTCCGAAGCTTCCGCTGACTCAAGCATTGTAATCAAGAGAGAGAGCAGAGAGTGACTTTGTAAACGAGAGACTTGTAATTTGGCCTTGCGCCCACAAATATAATCTTGTGTTCAATATCAATAAAAGAGCTTCTTTTGAATGACTTGTGTTCATGTGTTCTTCTTTAAATTCCGCTGCAATGTATTCAATGCTTCTGCTTGGGACTTCTGTGCGACGACCCCGTCGCCACCGATGTAATCGGTCGTTATGGAACTGCCTTGCACGAGCGCAATCTAGGCTCGTGCGGCATCACGCCTTAGCGAGGACGATCGCTCCTACGGGAGCGGGGCGTGACATAATGGTATCAGAGCACGGCTTTACGTCCTTGGACTTCACATCGAAATTCTCAGTTTTGAAAGCTCGTCATTGGAAAAAGAAGTGCGCGCACTCTCTCGAATGTCCCTCGGTATGTCCATACAATAAGTCTAAATATTTTCAAAAGCTCGTACAAGCGTTCAACCAAAACGCATCGATAGGCTATCGCCGAAAGCATCTGTAGGCCTTTGTGTCGAACGATGTTAAACTTGACTCGATAGGGAAAACACCTGCTAAGTTAACATGTCGCGTACGTGCCTAACTAGTCATGCGTTGATCCTAGCAATTGAGCGTGCAAACTCGAATATGGTCCGTACGCGACGGTTATGCGGCGCAACTTAGTTCGCGTATCGCGCACCTCGACCTTTTGGTGCAAACGAGTTGCGAGCGATATCAAGTACCATTCGGTCGGGAACGAGCTACACTTAGAGTGTCTATCGATAGGAACACTATCGAGTTAACGCTTAGGCGTACACGGAGGAGTGACTTGGATTTCGAGAAAATAGTGCGAACAACTTAGTGCGTCGTTGCGACACGAGCGATTACGCTAGGGATTCGTCGAACGAATCCGAAGGATGTTTTAGCGAATGGCGCGAACGTAATTGTAGGCTAGAGCGGATGGCTCGAATCCGAGTGGTGTATGGATTTTCTTGGAAATCATTCGAGCAAATATTGAGGATTACGAGTACGTCGGCGAGGCGATGCGATCGCGCAAAGCCTTAGAACGCGTCACGCTTAGTTGATCGTGACTTCGAATGTCCCGAACGAGCATCTCGTTCGGACAACTTGCGGATAGGCAACGCGAGTTAGAAAACGATATCGAAATGATTCGGAACGATGAATGAAAATAGATGGTCTTGATCGAAGAAACTTAGAGGATCGCGCGTACGATATCAGATTGATGCAAATGAAATGTGACTTGAGTTTCGAACACCGATCTTGAAACGAGCTTGAGGAATAGCGATCGAACTTGATCTTGAATATCGAGGAAGTTATGGAATATCCAGTTCGGACAATAGCATCAGTCGCACGACTCGAAATTGGTTGCAAAGGAAGATCGTCAGGTTACGCATATCGTCGATGGTATTGAGGCATATCAAAGATCGATATGCGATAACTCGGGGGTAGTCTGACTCGGCGAATGACGATCGTGTAAATGTTATTGTTCCGACGGATGCTATACTTGGGATATTGAAACGTGTCGAGGAAATGATAAACTTGGCTCGAGGATTTTCTGGTTAAATGAATGACGGTCGGACTATCAAATTGAAATCTTAGCTTGGATGAAAATGAAACGTTTGGATTTGCTTCGTCGATAACCACAACTTCGACATTCTTGTCTTATGCGAGCACAACTCTAGCCTCACACATGCATCGCGCCGATTAGGGCGATCACTTCGCGTGAGCGCTGGTATGGTGATTCATACAGCGGGGGTGATTGAACTAGCATGGCGTGGCAATTTGTATGCTTCGACTTGTGGTTTGATGCGAAGTTGACTCGAGGATGGATTTGGGTGCTTGAAGGATTGAACTTGAGGATTGCGTAGGCCCAATCCGTGTATCGAGAATGAATGAGTCTGGACTCAAACAAGAGTTACGCCCCGATGAGAATGATTATTTCGCGGGTGCGTTGCATGGTGATTCATGAACCACCGTGGATAATCGGACTCGCGTGAGATTGGGGCGCAACGTATTGTCAATGCTAGACGATCTCGTGATCGAATACACGAATTGGTTAGAATTGGTGATTTGAATGGATTCAAATACGCACAATGAATGCATTGATACGAATAGGCGATCATGCTCGATGTTTAGAAATTTGAGTGACGCGAGTTTGGATAGAAAACCCCGTACTACCGACTATGGTTTGACCCTAGGATTGGGGTCAATGTTGGCATTATTGTTGGGGAACTATGATTCCAATCCTGATATTGACTTAGCCTCACAAAGATTGGCCTAGCGGTTAGGCGAAACGCCCCTGTTGCAAGAGTTATCAATCGAAGAATTGATCTTGAGGATTGGTTTGCATGGATAGCATAAATCACGAACGTAGGAAACCCTGCTCACGAGACTCGGCTGGCATGCATATATTTCAGGGACGCCTGGGTATGTGCACGAGGCGACTCGAGTGAGAATGACAAATTCTCTATCATGCGGCTTGGCTGAATGCATGTATTTTAGGGACGCTTGGAATGCGTGCACGATCCAGCCAAGTGATACAATGAGTTCAAGCAATGACTTGAAAGATGGGAGTGTGTTGAGATCTTGAAATCATGTTAACGAAAAGAATGATAATAGTGCGAGCGTGGCTCGGAATTGAGGAAACGCATAGGCGGAGTGTGCTCGATTAAGTCTTGGCCATAGAAATGGTAGGATGGCTTGCCTTCAGGAAAGTCTCGAGGACGAGACTTGTTCTGAGTGGTGTATGTTGTAGTGCCCCGTCCCGCAAAGTCAAACGGAGAAATCGAAACGCCGACGGCGTTGGAACTTAGCCTTGCAACGGCTGCTCAAAGGTTCGCTCCTCCGAGGCGACTCCTCGCACAGGTGGGATAGTTTCGGTGAACTTGCCTCATCTTAGCCTTCACTTAATAATGTGCATGTTTTCAACTTGCACTGGTAGGCTAATCTAAAAGCTACGCACCAACATAGCTAAGGGAATAATCCCGTCGGGTCGGAATGTCTTAGAACATGGAAAATGGTCCCACGATCAACATAGAAGTCGGCTCAGCGTGCTTTCAAATGACACTCGATCCTTCGTTCCCGTGGCTTGGGAGAAGGAAGTTGGCTCAAGTTGCTAAGTTGTCCCGACACTTGAAATAGCCTAAGTCATAGGCGTCGCCTGCCCGAATGCTTGCTAAAGCATGCACGGTCCCGTCGTTTTGCCCCAACACTCGAATTAGCCTAAGTCATAGGCGTCGCCCGCATGAATGCCTAACAAAGCATGCACGGTCCTGTCCCGCAAGGCTTGGCATAGCCTTCGCACGTCCCGCAAGTTAAGTCGGCTCGTACGGCTCGTTGGCTTAAGTCTAGGCACCCGAAAAAGTTGGTTGTCCAAGTCGACCCCGTGCCTAGCACGTTCCCTCGATGTGAAGCTCGGCGTAGCCTTCGCTCGTCGAGTCGTCGCCTGAATAAGTTAGACAAGTGTTGTGCTGGGCTATCAAAGCTATTTCTAGCACTGTCCTGCTCTATCTGCGGTTGTCAAGTTGCATAGTCCCTTGAAAATAAGGCTCGTCGTATAAGTCCATGACTTGAGCGTTAGCGTCGCCTATAGAACCAGGCCTGTCTAAGGCACGAGTTACGGTCGGTTTAGTGAAAAGCTTGCCACGAACAAAGTAAGTCCACGCGACTGGTTGTCGCCGAGATCGATCCCGCTACTTGAGAGTCTCGCTAACTCATGATATGTCCCGCACACGAGATCGGTCCCCTGGCTTGGGAGTCTCGCTAACTCATGATATGTCCCGCACACGAGATCGGTCCCCTGGCTTGGGAGTCTCGGTAAGTCTTGATATGTTCCGCACACGAGATCGGTCCCGCGGCTTGGGAGTCTCGCTAAGTCTTGATAGAAAGAAGGAATGCATGGTCATGTTAAGAAAGGACTGGATAGACTGGATAGATCGAGTATGCATGGTCATTGGGCAACTTGTCGACAAGGTGTAGTCTTCTCGAGTGATCACCGGGGCGCTGGGATCATTCGGCCCGGGAGAAGCGAGTGTGGCTCAAAGTAGGATGCTGGATGACCGCATGGGAGAGTTCCACCCCACCGGGCTAGCTACCCGTGTTGGTACATGTGGATATCCCACGAGCCATGTCCAAGATAGCTTGAAATTGCTAGTGACCACTCATGTAGATGTGTCGGCAATAGCGGCACACCGCGTGTATGCCTTTGGATTGAGTCTAGAGCTTGAATGCAGGTCTAGTCGGTAACACAAGGTCTGGGCCTAAGACTGGGTTGCAGCATAGGCACCGTGCTTGGCACGATCGATTGGCGTCGGGATGTCCATGAAGTGATACTATGGTCCACAAGTCTTGCCTAAGTTAGCAAATGGGTCTAGCAGGAAGGCCGCAAGGCGGTAGCACGATAAGTCTTGATAACTTGCGAGGCGCGGCCTCATCTTGAAGCACGGACAAGTCTAAGCAAGGTCTAGAGGCACGACCTGCACGAGTCCTCCCGTTGTCGTCTTTGGCACTTGAATCGTTGGCACGAGGATTGGTCTAGAGGCGCTTGAGTTTAAACAAAGGTCTTGGCACGGCCGAGTTCGCGTAAGTTGCTTCTCGACATAGCATTGTCTTGAATATGTCTAAGTTGCGAATAGAATGTGGCACGACCCTGCCGTCCCGAGTTGAAGTTTGGTCAAGTACCTAGGCGATGAGGCACTGCCTCAATCGAAATACACGTTGGTATTGTTGCACGACCATGTCGTTGCACGTCGAGTTCGTTAGACGTCAAGTCTTAAAACTGATCCTAAGGCAAGACTAGAAAGACAATTGAAAGGGTTTAAGTTGCACAAAGTAAATGAAACGTGTCGTTTATGTATGGGTGGGCGAGAAGCTCACTCCACCAGTACAGTGGTACTGACACCCACACAGTGTTTCATGTGCAGGCACAGGTAGAAGCTCGTGGCGCGGAGCTCGCTTGGATGCGTCGAGGCACGGAGTTCCTTGGCGAGTCGAAGCGTGTGGCCGCGTGATCTGAAGACTTATACAGGGCATAATGTATGGACATCGCCTTCCGAAGCTTCCGCTGACTCAAGCATTGTAATCAAGAGAGAGAGCAGAGAGTGACTTTGTAAACGAGAGACTTGTAATTTGGCCTTGCGCCCACAAATGTAATCTTGTGTTCAATATCAATAAAAGAGCTTCTTTTGAATGACTTGTGTTCATGTGTTCTTCTTTAAATTCCGCTGTAATGTATTCAATGCTTCTGCTTGGGACTTCTGTGCGACGACCCCGTCGCCGCCGATGTAATCGGTCGTTATGGAACTGCCTTGCACGAGCGCAATCTAGGCTCGTGCGGCATCACGCCTTAGCGAGGACGATCGCTCCTACGGGAGCGGGGCGTGACAATTTGTCTGTCCAAAAATGAGGAGATCATCTGCAAATAAAAGGTGAGTGATGGAAGGCGCATACCAATTTATTCGAATCCCCTCATAGATGCTATCTCGGTCGTAACAGTAGAATAATCTCGAGAGAATTTCTGAACACAGTATGAATATGTATGGTGACAACGAGTATCCTTGGCGAACCCCTCTAGATGGTTTGAAATGGCCTTCGAAACGACCATTGATAATGATGGAGAAGGAAGCCGATGTAATGCACTCCCTGATAAGGTTGTTCGAGTGCCCTTGAATCCCAAAGTCGTGGAGAACATCCTTTATAAAAGGCCAAGCTAATCGATCATATGCCTTCGCCATGTTAATACTGAGCATGTATGCGCTTTTCTTTTTTGGGAAATGTTTCATGGCGTGGAGTAGTTCCTGTGCGATCACCACGTTGTCTGTGATTTGTCTGTTAGGTACAAATGCATTCTGATTCTGTGAGATCAGTCTGTTCATGGATGGCCTGAGCCGCGCCGTCAACAGTTTGGATATAACTTTATAAGCGACATTGCAGAGGGCTATAGGGTCTGAAGTCACTAGGCTTGGAAAGATGCACCTGCTTTGGGATAAGGACGAGGTTTGTGTGATTGATGCCTGCTGGTAACTGAACATTTATGAAGAATTATTGAATCATGGACGTCAGCTCCTGTTCGACTACGTCCCAATGTCTCTGATACGCCACAGCCGGCCAACCGTCTGGCCCTGGGGCCTTCAGTGGCCCCATACCCATAGGGGGCATTTGGTATGCCGAATACTATATAGCCGAAAATTATATATTCCCGGGAATCAAATTCCAAGGAATTAAATTCCCTGGAAAATTACATTCCCATGTTTGGTGACAATATAAATATTCCCGGGAAAAAAAACAAAAAATAATAATAATGAAAAAAAATGAACAAATAAAAAAAAAGGTACAAACGACAAAGAATCGGTAAAAATGACAAAAAATCGGTAAAAACGACAAAATAACAAAAAACGATAAAAATGATGAAAAATGACAAAAATCGGTTAAAACGACAAAAATGACCAAAAAGCGACAAAAAATGTATAAACGACAAAAATAACAAAAAAAGGGTAAAAACGATAAAAATAAACAAAACACGACAAAAACGACATAAAATCGATAAAAACGACAAAAAAAATCAAAATGCGGCAAAAACGACAAAAAAAATCGGTTAAAACGACAAAAAATCAGTTAAAAACGACAAAAAATCGGATAAAAACAACAAAAAAATCGGTTAAAACGACAAAAAAAACCAAAAAGCGACAAAAATGAAAAATAATCGATAAAACGACAAAAAAGACAAAAAAATCGGTTAAAACGACAAAAATAACCAAAAAACGACAAAAACGACCAAAAATCGGTAAAAGCGACAAAAAAGCGACACAAATGACAAAAAATGACATAAAATCAGTAAAAATGACCAAAAAAAACGACAAAAAGGCCAAAAATCAGTAAAAACAACAAAAAAAAGCTAAAAAAACAAAAAAAAAATCCCTTAAAACGACAAAAATTGACAAAAAAGTGACAAAAAGGACAAAAATTGGGTAAAAACGACAAAAAATAATCAAAAAGTGACAAAAAGACAAAAAATAGGTAAAACGACAAAAAACGCTTAAAACGACAAAAAATTAGTAAAAACGACAAAAAATAACAAAAAAACCGATAAAAACGACAAAAAAAGTTCAAAACTAATCAAAATTGAGCAAAAAAGAAGAAAAAATTTAGACAATTTTTTTTTTTGCCCGGACAAAAGAAAATACCCACCCATTTCCAAGGGATAGAATTTCCATGTTTTGTGGGTAAACTATTTATCCTGGTATTTATAATTTCCGGTAATAATTTTTTTTATAAGCAAAACAAATATTAATAGATTTCCATCTTAAATTTTTTCGAAATAAAAAAATACCGCGTACCAAACGCGACCTTAATGGTGAGTTCAATTTCTTCTTTTGTCCAACCCATCAGCTTAACACCATAACGAACTGTTTGATATCCACAAATCTTTAAGATTTTTTCCATTTTCGTTCAGAAATTCTAGTGAAGTTTGTTTCAGGCCAGCTATACTAAATCCTTTACCAGACTACACATCATCTTTATTTATCTACTTTTTTTTATTTAACTAGAATTATTTCTCTCCCACCCACCCAAAATAGAATTCCCGTAGAATATCTTGACATGTGTCAAGCCGACAACTCTCCATTCACCTCAGATTCGTGCACTAATACAGTCCAGAAGGCAACGACGTCAAACTGAAAGTTCATTATTCATCGAATTAACCCTTGTGATTTTTTTTTTCTATTTTCATATACATCTCTTTTATTATTGCCAAACAAAAAATACAACCATTATGTTAATTTATTTGTTCGATTTTATTTATCATCTTCCTCAAACTTACGTCAATCTATTTAATATTAAGTCATCACAAGCTAAATTTTTTTAGAAAATTACGTCGAAATCAAGTATTTGTATTAGGTGAAAGTGAACTCTGTTTTTTCCAGTTCGACACCCATTAGACCTCGTTTGGTTCACGGAATGGAAGAAAAAGCAAAACGATTTATTGTTTTTTTTTTGGAAAATTATAATTTCTATTGATTTTTTTTGATGTTTGAAAATATCAATGAATTTGAAAAGAAAAGTAAATACATGGAAAAATAATTCCTTCTTTGGATGGATAGAATAATTTTTCTTCCTAATTTTTCTTCTATTGGAAATTATTTTCTTTTCCTACTCAATTCCACACCCAAACATAGGAAACTAATCATTTTCTTTTTCCAACTCGATGACCCCGCGAACCAAACAAGACCTTATGTCAATATATATTGTTATGGTGCTCTTAAATGTCTTTCTGCATTCTTCTTTAATTTTTTTATTATTTAAATTTAAATCTACTCCTGCATTAAATCTAATATTAATTTGTGCATGCATAAGGTAGAAGTGTATTATGATATTTTAGGATTGACAATAATGTTAATGTAGAAACAAATTAAAAATTTAATGATAGATTCTGGATGACTCAAGCTTAGGAAAGAGACAATATCAAAGGCACACTATGCAAAATATTCTTTACATCCAGACAGTACTAAGATGTATAAGGACCTGCGTGCAACATTTTGGTGGCAAGGGATGAAGAAAAGATGTGGCACTCTTTGTGTCACAATATGACCTAGCAGGTGAAAGCTGAACAATATAGATCGAACGAAAAGATGCAAAATTTTGCCATTCCAGAATAAAAATGAGAGCACATCAACATGATATAAGATAATTTTTTTTTGAAACAAATATCTATTCTACTATATAATAGGAAAACTTAGATGGTGAAACTTTTGAATTCCGAAAATATCCTTACATACTTATACTAATTAAAAATAGTTCATTAATTTTAATAAGGACAACTTAGTAATTAGGAAGACTACCCTTTGATCTTCCTAAAGAGTCTTCCTAAAATAATTAAGAAATGTTAAAATACGTACAAGACACGTGCACATATGCTAGTATAAGATAATTAATATGGCTTGTTTAGAAAACACAACACTAAACAAAAGAATAAAAACTCTCCTCAAAACTCCTCATTCCACCAACTCTGAAAACTCTCTTTTGCAAGAAAACACCAAACATTATACGAAAGAACCAATCAATTTTTTTTTCAGAAAAACCCAACAAACCCTTTGTTTCCTTCCTCTTCCCTCCCTCTTCCTATTTACTCTCTCCTTCTTCTCCAAAAAACCATTACGTTACATTCTCTCTCTCTACATAAAAGATTAAGAAAGCTTCACTCTTTCTCTCAAGAGTCCACTTCTATAGAGAGAGGAAACAAAGGAAGGGATGGGTGGTTTCTCTCGGCGGCGCCACCACCACGACCGCTGCATCGTCCCCTCCGTCTCCGCCGTCACCGCCGTCGGAGGCGCCGCCGTGTTCCTTTTCGCCGTCGTCGGTCTCGTCACCTTCCTCGACCCCCCCGTCCCCGACCACCTCCACCCACACCACCAACGACTCCTCGTAATACCAACAACCTCTTTCTTACGAAAAGACCCCATCTTTTCTTACCTTGGCATTTTTTGTTTTGTTGTAAATTTTGTATTTGTTTCTGGCTGATGAAGCTGAAGAACCCTCTGGAGCTGCAGCGGAATGTGGTCCTCGCCGAGACTTTCCCATTGCCGGTGCGTTGATATGTATATTTTTCTGTTTTTGTAACTTTCAAATTTTCGCGGGTTGATTTGTTAAATTTGCGTTTGGGTCAGAGCGGAGGTGGAAGCGATGATCTGTGGCTGTCGAAGCAGTCCAAGTACTATCACGGCTGCAGCAATGCCAGCACCCACTTTCAAAGTAATGGATGATTTTCTTTTTTTTGGGGGAAAAAGTTTGGATTTTTATTGATATCGCGTTTCCGTGACGACGTTCAGGAGCAGATGCTATTACTCAGCCGGATAGGTACCTGATGATCGCCACTAGCGGCGGACTCAACCAACAGAGAACCGGAGTATGATTTCTCGCCAGCGTCAACTTTATTTTATTTGCTACTTATAATTACTGTGCGATGGTAGCCTGGTCTCATTGGAGTCACCGCTGATACAGCCTCTCCACATATTGGGGGCGGCGCTGTCTCTACATTTGTCGCATGAATATGGCACTATATGGTAGCGGTTTGACCTGTTATAGTGTATTTTGGAGTGTCTGTGTGATGTCTGATTTGTATCCTGCACGACATGGACATGGGCATGACAACTAACTTTTGGACTGCAAGTAACAGGAGCCTTGTGGCACCGGGACACCCTTTTACTTATAATTATTATTTCTGCCCAATTTGCTTATAACAAAGATTATATATAAGTTGCATGTATCATTCATCTTATATAATTTTCCTTTTGAGCTGCATGTTTGAATTGACAATTTCATGTATTAAAGTGATGCTCTGTTGCTAGCTAGTATGGGTTTAAGTTATTTTCCTTGCCAATTTCACGTTTTAAGAGATCCTCTGTTTCCACTGTGGTCTTGTTTTCTTTTCATTGCCAACATTATCTATATTTCTATCAGGGCTCTTAGGCCTCGTTTGGTTTGCGAAAAGGAAAGGAAATCAATTCTTTGCTCTTTCCTTTCCTTTGGGAAATTACAATTCCCATCAATTTTCTTTTCCAGTGTTTGGAAAATCCAAGGAAATTGGAAGGGGAAAAAATATATGAATTTTTAGGGTGGGAAAATGAATCCTTGGTTTTTTTTTTTTGGGGGGGGGGGGGGGGGGGGGGGGGGGGGGGGGGAGTACATTTCACCCTATTTTTTTTTTCCTTTCCTCCTTCCCATTGGCATCCAAACACAAGAAATGAATGACTTTTCTTTTCCAAGACCATGATCATGTGAACCAAACATGGACAGAGTAGTGTCATTGTGAAGAAAGTATCAAGAGTTAAGTTTAGGAATCCTGTCATTCTCTACCCTTTAGTGATTCTTTTGGTACAATCTACATCCTACTCCTTTTCTCTTTTGGTAACATTGAGGAATCTCCTTCTGCCTTTTAAATTCTTTGTTTGGTGTTATCATGCCGGTTTGATATTCTTTCTCTCTCTCTCGATTATATCTAGGAAGCATGGACACTTCGTGTAGGACACGTACGACCAAGTGTCGGACACTCCAAACTATACTATGACACACCAAAATAGGTTCTATGTCAATGTCGCCGTGCCCTTACCATGTCGTGTATCCGTGTCAGTGCAACATAGATTGTAATTCACATTTATCTATCAATTTTATTTGTCCACATATTGGGGGCGGCGCTTTTTGTCTCTACATTTGTCGCATGAATATGGCACTATATGGTAGCGGTTTGACCTGTTATAGTGTATTTTGGAGTGTCTGTGTGATGTCTGATTTGTATCCTTCACGACATGGACATGGGCATGACAACTAACTTTTGGACTGCAAGTAACAGGAGCCTTGTGGCACCGGGACACCCTTTTACTTATAATTATTATTTCTGCCCAATTTGCTTATAACAAAGATTATATATAAGTTGCATGTATCATTCATCTTATATAATTTTCCTTTTGAGCTGCATGTTTGAATTGACAATTTCATGTATTAAAGTGATGCTCTGTTGCTAGCTAGTATGGGTTTAAGTTATTTTCCTTGCCAATTTCACGTTTTAAGAGATCCTCTGTTTCCACTGTGGTCTTGTTTTCTTTTCATTGCCAACATTATCTATATTTCTATCAGGGCTCTTAGGCCTCGTTTGGTTTGCGAAAAGGAGAGGAAATCAATTCTTTGCTCTTTCCTTTCCTTTGGGAAATTACAATTCCCATCAATTTTCTTTTCCAGTGCTTGGAAAATCCAAGGAAATTGGAAGGGGAAAAAATATATGAATTTTTAGGGTGGGAAATGAATCCTTGGTTTTTTTTTTGGGGGGGGGGGGAGGACATTTCACCCTATTTTTTTTTTCCTTTCCTCCTTCCCATTGGCATCCAAACACAAGAAATGAATGACTTTTCTTTTCCAAGACCATGATCATGTGAACCAAACATGGATAGAGTAGTGTCATTGTGAAGAAAGTATCAAGAGTTAAGTTTAGGAATCCTGTCATTCTCTACCCTTTAGTGATTCTTTTGGTACAATCTACATCCTACTCCTTTTCTCTTTTGGTAACATTGAGGAATCTCCTTCTGCCTTTTAAATTCTTTGTTTGGTGTTATCATGCCGGTTTGATATTCTTTTTCTCTCTCGATTATATCTAGGAAGCATGGACACTTCGTGTAGGACACGTACGACCAAGTGTCGGACACTCCAAACTATACTATGACACACCAAAATAGGTTCTATGTCAATGTCGCCGTGCCCTTACCATGTCGTGTATCCGTGTCAGTGCAACATAGATTGTAATTCACATTTATCTATCAATTTTATTTGTCCTTTTCTCTTCTATTGAAGAAGAACCTTAAATATATCCTGATACTATCTTTAAAGGGGTGGGGGGGGGGGGGGGGGGGGGGAGGAATTTCCTCCTATTTGCTTTCCTTGGGAATCATTTTACTTTCCTCCTCCTTTCCATTGGCATCCAAACACAGGAAATGAATTACTTTTCTTTCCCAAGACCATGATCATGTGAACCAAACATGGACAAAGTAGTGTCATTGTGAAGGAAGTATCAAGAGTTAAGTTTAGGAATCCTGTCATTCTCTACCCCTTTAGTGATTCTTTTGGTACAATCTACATCCTACTCCTTTTCTCTTTTGGTAACATTGAGGAATCTCCTTATGCCTTTTAAATTCTTTGTTTGGTGCTATCATGCTGGTTTGATATTCTTTTTCTCTCTCGATTATATCTAGGAAGCATGGACACTTTGTATAGGACATGTATCGAACAAGTGTCGGGCACTCCTATGACGCACAAAAATAGGTTCTATGTCGATGTCGCCGTGCCCTTACCATGTCGTGTATCCGTGTCAGTGCAACATAGATTGTAATTCACATTTATCTATCAATTTTATTTGTCCTTTTCTCTTCTATTGAAGAAGAACCTTAAATCTATCCTGATACTATCTTCAAAGGCTGGATATTGATGTATCGTTATATATTCCTTCATCTTTGTCTGTTCGTAGTTTTATCCTGCCAAATTTTTTAAAGGCTGGGTATGACTTGTTTTTGTTTTTCATTGGAAGTGAAAGGCCCGCAAGTCATTTCATGTTGAAAATTATTTCCCTTGATGTAGTGTTTGGAAAAGATCTGTTCACTATTCTCTAGAGTTATATTTGCACATTCTTTCAATTGAGTACTGATGTTGAACTTCTACTACCTATTGTTTGTTTCAGATAACAGATGCTGTTGTTGCAGCTCGTATATTGAACGCAACACTTGTTGTTCCTAAGCTGGACCAGAAATCTTTCTGGAAGGATTCCAGGTTGGCTTAAATATCATACTTTGTAAATTCTTGCTGTTATTAACATATTTGACTTTTGAATACTGAGTGATGGACAATCTTTTGTGCTGTTTTTTGACATTGTATTGCAGTAATTTCACAGAAATCTTTGATGTTGAATGGTTTATCTCATCTCTATCAAACGATGTGAAAATTATAAAAGAGCTCCCTCAAATTGGGGGGAAATTTTTTAGTCCTTATTCAACGCGTGTCCCAAGGAAGTGCAACCCAAGTTGCTATCAGAAGAGAATCTTGCCTGCACTTTTGAAAAAGCATGTATGTATTCAAAATCTTCTAGAATTTCTCATGTTCATCCTGCTAACTTCTTTAAGTAGTTGACTGGCATGCCACCTTGCATGAGAAGGGTAACCAGATTTTCAGCTGTTGAATTCAGTTCCCAGGCCTACTTTTCATGTTTATTGTATAACCTACTTTCTTTTCTGTACTTCTCTGAAGCACTTCAGTGTTTATTATGTAATATGAAGGTCAATTGGAATAGTTGGAACCTGACGGTTGGAACCTTCATTGCCAATGATTAGGTGGCTTTGACTGGATACCAAATTATGTAGTTGAACTTAGTTTTGTTTGGTCTTGATTACATCTTTAGAAAACTGAACAAATGTATTTTCTTTTCTTTTTTAAAATTGAAATGTCAAGAGACTCAAGACACTTTTTAAAGGAGGAATTTTCTTAGGCTACCATGAGAAGTAAATTATATTGTTAAACTGTACGGTATGTTATGACTTGAGACATAAAATCATGTGAATTACTCAATAGGAGATTCATTTTGGTTTTTGTTAAAATGTGAAAATTTCCTATTTAGATCACGATATAAGTTAAGGACCTTGAGGTTTGAGATGTGCATGAATGTGTCGACGACTTAAGTTGCCAATCGTTTTTGCTTTAAGTACCAAGTCCAGATAAAGGACAGTTGCTTTAGGTAGCTGAAAGATAGTGTAGACTTTGTCATTATGAGATGGAATAAAAAAGGATTATCTGAACCCCAAAATGTTTGTGATAAAGGCTTTATCATTGTCTATTTATGTTCAAATTTAAAGTAGTATCATCTGTTTCATGTTAGATATTGTTAAGAATCATGTATGTATACCAATTTTTTTGTTTCATGATTTTGCAGGTTGTTCAGCTTACGAAATTTGATTACAGGCTTTCAAACAAGTTGGCAACTGATCTTCAAAAATTGAGATGCAGAGTTAATTATCATGCCTTAAGATACACTGATCAAATTCAGAAAATGGGTGAAACATTAACTCAGAGAATGAAAGCCAAAAGCAAACATTTCATTGCTCTTCATCTGAGGTAAAATCTTTCTTGGGTCATATAACAGCCATTGGTAAAGTTTCATGGAAGTTTGATGGTTTTAATCTTTTCTATTTGTTAGATTATTCTCTTAGAAGCACATTTGTTGAATTTTAATGTCCACCAGATCCTAAAACATGCTTCTGCTCCAATTCCTGCCTCAAATTTACTCAAAGATGTACATTATGTTTTTTCTAAAAAAACATGCACACTATAAAGATAACTCCTTTCTTCCTTATCTTGTTCTTTTACTTCTGTTGTTCTTAGTGGTTGCTCTGCAACTAGAACTTGAGATAGTGTTCTGCAATAACTTTTCTGTCAGCTGGTTTTCCAAGTGGGTTTCCATTGGTGCAGCCATATACTCTATTAACTGATAGTTATGTGATCCGAGTAGCAGGACGTGGCTATGGTCTGTTGTGTTTCTATATTTGTACTTGCTTCCAAATTTCTGCCCCATCAATGTTTTAACTTTTGATGCTAATTGAATATGTCGCGAACATGAACTACTGAAATTGAAATATGTGCACTTGCGGAACCACTCGAGAGCTTCTTTCATTGACGTATTTATGCATTTAGTTGCTTTATCTTATGCAACAAGTTTGGTACCGGATCAACTCTGTCAAGTAATTGTGGTTTATGTAAATGAATTTTATTTGTCTTTATGAAATGCTTATTTGTTATCAATTTCCTATGTGAAGATCACTGGATTAGAGTTTAAGCATTCATATGAACTTGGTACCAAAATATCTTTGTTTCTTAAAAGTAAGACCATCCCCAGTATCTTGACTGATGAAACTTATGTATGTTGTATATGTGGCTCAAGTTTGAGGGTTGTCGTTGAAGCAGAGCATCAAAAAGATGGTCTCGTCGAGCAAAGGCTGCAGTGGGAAAAGCTGACCGGTATTCTGGTGGAATACCGGCCATTCCCGATATCAGCAGTGCAGGGGACCAATACTCTGCCAGCATATTGGTCCATCTCGATCATGGCAATGCAGGGACCGGAATTCCGGTCCATGCCAGCCTGTTTTAAATTGTGCCAGATTCGAAAGCAATTTCGAGGATCAGGATTAAAGCCTCTTTTAGGGATCTATAAGGTGATATAAATAGATTAATTCTAACCTAATTTATTTGGTGATTGAGGCTAATAAGGAGGCTTTTGCTAAAGAGAGTTCTAGGAAGTCCTATGGGAGTCTAGAGAGAAGAATAGAGCTTGTTTCAGATTTCATTGAGGGAGGGTTTTATGATTGTTTGTGAAACTCTTGTAAAGTTTTTCTTGTATTTCAGTAAAGTATTGTTGTCTCGTGGATGTAGGCAGATCTTGGTTGAAACACGTTAATATTGTGTGTTTTGTTCTTTGAATCTTTGTGCTATTTTCATTTAGTATTTGTGCTTGTTATTCGTCATCATAAGATGTGAACTCTTCCGTTCCGTGGTTTTAATAAATTGGTATCAGAGCAAAGGAACGGAAGGGATTTCAATTTCAACGATCCGGGTCAACGGTCGGTGACGACCTTGGTCCGTTCCATATCTTCTTACATTGTGATTCATGAGATTATTGGTTCATAAGGATCCTTGTGTGAGTTCAATTAAGGTTTTCATGATAACTTCTAACAAGGTTAATAACACTAAGTTTGAGGTAGAGAAGTTTAATAGTAAAACTTCTCGACTTATCAGAGAAGGGTTAAGGCGATCCTCGTGACTGAAGGGTTGTACATGACCATAGTTGGTAAGGAAGGAAAAGAAACATGACGACATTAAGGAGGATGCATGGAACGATATAGACCAGAAGACCGTGCACATTAGAGCTTGGCTTGTTGATGAGGTAATGCAATGTTAGATTATAGACTACTACGACAAGTTTATGAAAGAAACTAGAGAGATTTTGACAAAGTCATTGTCAAACAAGTTGTTTCTTTAGAAACAACTATACATTCTCCGCATGAAGGGATCCCGATTATATACCATATGAACAACTTCAATTAGGTGATTAACGATCTTTAGTATCTTGATGTGAAGTTAGAGGAGGACCATACACTATTCGCTTTTTGGGTCATATGACCATAAGGTGACGACATTTCTTTATGGGAAGGAGACTCTCGTAGAAGAGGTTATGACAACACTTCTCAATAGTGAGATTATGAGAAGACAATCCAATGGAGGAGTCATCGGGGTCGATTTTTAATGAAATGGAAAGATCGAAGAATAGAGATAGATGCAAGAGCAACATGGAAAAATGTAACTCATCGGGGCAGGATGACGATATATACTTTTTTTGCTAGTTAGGACACGTGAAGAAGTAATGTTCAATGTATAAGTAGTGGTTAAAAGAAGGGTAAATGTGCTAGTCCAAATAATTTGAGTTAATCCAGTGTTGCAATTGAAGTTGAAAAGTTAACGTGTTATGCAGTTACAATATGTAAGATAGTGGGTATGATATATTTTTTGAAGCTTGGATTCTTGACTCGCGGTGTTTCTATCATGTGTGTCCAAACAGAGAGTGGTTCAACACCTATAAGTAGTTAAGTAGTGGCGTTGTCCTTTTTAGGGAACAAAGCATTATTCAAGACTATTGGTGTAGGGAACATCAAGCTTCACATATTTAATGGTGGGGTGCAGGCATTTCTGAACGAAATACATGTTCCGAATTTAAAGAACCGTATTTCTTTGGGAGTTTAGGCACGGCGGGATGCAAGTTTGTTAGACATGATTCAATCTTGAAGATTGTAAAAGGGAACCTGGTGGTCATGAAGTGACAACTTAAGTCGTCAAACTTGTATCGATTGGAAGAGAGCACATTTATTGGTGGTGCAACCGTTGTTATAGAGAAAGAGGTAGAGGATACCGCAAAGCTGTGACATATGCGTCTTGGCCACATAAGTAAGAGAGGTCTTTGTGAGTTACACAAAATGGAGATGCTTAAAGATTTAACGGAGTGCAAATTTGATTTATGTGAATATTGCATGATGGGAAAGTAATATAAGGTGAGTTTCAAGCAGGCGGTGTATAAGACCCAATGACTTCTTGATTTCATCCACTTAGACGACGTATGAGGATTATCAATGGTTCGATCAAAGGGAGGTGTCGAGTACTACGTCACTTTTATTGATGACTTCTTATGAAAGGTATGAGTTTATTTTCTTAGACACAAGTTAAAATATATTTGTTAGATTTTGAGAATGGAAGATAGTCGTGAAGAAGCAAAAGGGTGAACCTTACAATATTTGTAGACAAATAATAGAGGTGAGTATATCTCGAACTTTTGCAAGGAGGATGTCATACAAAGAAATTGACAGTTCTATGACATCTGGAGAAGAATGGGGGGTAGCAGAGCACATAAACATGACACTATTAGAGAAAGTCACGAGTATGCAGTTAGGCAGGCCTTACAGAGGACTTCTGGATGGAGACTGTTAGTTATGCGTGCTATTTGGTTAATAGGTTACCATTTACAACCATTGGTCTTCATATTCCTGAAGAGGTACAGAGAAGAGAGCTATTTAGATATGATTCTTTATGTGTTTGGGTGCCCTTCCTACTTACTTGTGAGTCAAAAGGACAAATAAAGCTGGAGTCAAAGTCAAAACAGTGCATTTCTTGGTGTCCAACAAGGAGTTAAAGGCTAAGTTGTAGGATCCAGAAAGTAGAAGGGTGTTTACTAGTCGAGATGTGATCTTCTATAAGGTTTCTATGCCAAAAGATGTCGGAAAAGAGAATAGGAGGTGAGTAGCACATCAAGCGACGATTATTCGGTCGATGTGGAGGTTTTTGGTTCTCAAAAGGATATGGACGTCGAAACACCGTTACAACCTACTGATGCGAAGGTGGACGAGAAAATTGTGGAGATGGAGGATGAGAGCTAACCCCATGAGGACCCAAAGACTAACATTAACGGGCTCAGGTCGTGTACACAAGGGATTAGTAAGGTATGGTTTCAAAGATATACTTTCTATGGTGTGATAACCAATTTGCTATTCATATTGCCACCAACCCAGTATTTCATGAACGGACGAAGCATATTGAAATTGATATCCACTTTGTTCGTGATGAATATACAAAGGGAGTGATAAAATTTCAACATGTGAGGACCGGCGACCGGATAACTGATATCTTCACAAAGCCTCTTTTGGGTCATTCGGTTCAATTTCTATGTAACAAGCTGGGCATGATTGACATCTATGCTCCAGCTTGAGGGAGGGTGTTAAGTATTATATTAGAGTTCAGTGTTCTAAATTTTGGCCTAGGCGGCCGTCGGCCGCACCGAAAATCCCCTAGGCGGCTGTCCTAGGCGAGTTTCGGCCCTACGTGGCCAATTTTTTTGAAAATTTCAAAAAAAAATCACAGAAAAAATTCATTTTGACAAAAAAATAAAATACTTACCTGTCGCCGTCGTCGCCGCCGCCGCCGTCGACTGCTGGTGGTGGTGGATGCTGCTGGCCTGATGCTGTTGTTGTTGCTGCTGCTGTTGGCTGAGGGGAGGAGGAGGGGAGCGGAGGAGGAGAGGAGAGGAGAGGAGAGGGGAGGGGAGAGGAGAAGTCTGCTGCTGCAGACTCTCTCTCCTCTCCTCCCCCTTATATTTTTTTCCCAAGTTAAAAAAAAAATTGAAGAAAAAAAAAAGGGATTCGAACCCTTAGCCACTGAAATGAAGACCTAAGCATAGCTACGCTAGCCATAAGAGCTCAGAAGTTTGTGTTTAAAAGTTACATATATGTTATTTATATATATACACGAGCAAAAAAAAAAAAAAAAAATCGGCGCCTAGGCGTCCTAGGCGCTAGGCGGGTCCTCGACGCACCGATTCCGTCTAGCGAAATCTATAACATTGTTAGAGTTATTAGTTAGTGGACTTTAGTCCCACATTGCTTAGAACAATAGGAGAGGGGTTAGCCTCTCCTATATATATGTATTCTTTCATCATTAATAAAATTTATCCAATTATTCCAAGTTGTATAGTTGCTATGACACGTGAGATGTTGTCAGTCCAGAAGAATGGTACGTGGAATTTGGTCTATCGAAAGGAAAGAGGGCTATTGGCTGCAAGTGAATATTCAGAAAAAATGAGAATGAACAGTACAAGGCACGGTTAGTTGCCAAAGGCTATGCTCAGAAAGAGGGGATTCACTATAACTAGATTTTCAATCCTGTGCTCAAGCATACACCTACTCGAGTATTTTTGGCATTGGAGTGTCTCAGGATTTGAAGTTGGAGCTAATATATGTAGATGTATGCTCGACTACAGGTGAGAAAATCTCGTTATAGTCAATCCCCTCATTATGAGCATAAACTTTGGCAACTAACCGTGCATTTTGTATTGTTCGTTCTAATTTTTCTTGAATACTCACTTGCAGCTAAAAACCATTTCTCCTTTCAGTAGCTCGACCAAGCAGGATCATGTATATGGACTCAAGGGGTTTCTTTATGGTTTGAAACAGTCTCCCATGCAGTGATATATGTGTTTCTATCTGTTTATGTTGAAGAGCAACTTCTTTCAATGTGAGTATGACATCTGTGTATACTCGAAGCGGCTTAAAGATGGTTACTGATATATCTCCTTTTATATGCAAATGACATGTTGAAGAATTAGGTGGAGCACAAAAAATCCTTGAGATGGAAATAAGTCGAGACAGGAAGGCTAGAAAGCTATGACTATCCCAAAGGTAGTATATTGATAAATTGTTAGAGATTCAACATAAAGAAGTCAAAACATGTGAGTACCCCTATCTCTGGTCATATCAAGTTGTCCTCTAAGTAGTGTCCGAAATCAGCGGAAGAGAGATGTCTCGAATTACGTATTCAAGTGCGATAGGATCATTGACGTATGCGATAGTGTGCACTCGTCCCGATTTGTCGTATGCGATCAATTTGGTAAGCATATACATGTCAAATCAAGGAAGACTTTATTGGGAAGAGAAAGTGGATATTTTGGTATCTAAAAGACACTAACGATTTCAGTTTGTTGTTTCACAAGTCAGAACAAGGACCGAGTCAGCTGTAGGGTTATGTGGATGCGAATTATGCTGGTGACTTAGACAATAAAAGATCAATTGCATTCTATGTATTATACACGGTTTTTTTCAGTCAGTTGGAAGTCGACACTTCAGAATAGTATAACGCTTTCCGTGGAGTCATAATACATGTCAACACTAGAGGCGTAGAGGGAAACCTTGTGGTTAAAATCGTTAGTTGGGGAGTTTTTTATTCGAGAAGGTACAAGTTATTTCTTGCAGAGAAGTTTAAGTTCGCCTTGAGTTTTATTCAGGTACTCGTGTGTGAGGAAGGTTCACAGTCTCGGTTGGTCCCTTGTTGTATACGTGGCTCGAGGTTGAGGGTTGTCGTCGTAGCATAACATCAAAAGACAGAGGCTTGTTGAGCCAAGGCTAAAGTGGTAAAAGCTGATCAGTATTCTGGCAGAATACCAGTTATTCCTGAGAGAAGCAGTGCAAGGGACCAATATTCTGCTAGAAACCGGTCCATCCCACAGGGGACCAGAATTCTGGTCTATACGGGCTAGCTTTAAATTGGGCCAGATTTTGGAGCAATTTTGACGGTCGGGACTAATCCCTCTTTAGGGACTTATAAGGTGATATAAGTAGGCTAATTCTAACCTAATATATTTGGTGCTTGAGGCTAATAAGGAGGCTTTTGCTAGAGACAGTTCTAGGAAGCTCTAATGGAATCTAGAGAGAGAGGGGAGAGAGCTCGTTGAGGGAGGGTTTTGTGATATGGTATTTTTTATGAAATTGTAAAGTTTTCTCTCGTGATTCAATGAAGTATTCTTCCCTTGCCCCGTGGACGTACGCCAATTTTGGCTTAACCACGTTAAGATTGTGTGTTTTATTCTTTGTGCTATTTTCATTCAGTATTTATGCTTGTTATTCATCATCGTAATGTGTGAACCCTTCCATTCTGCGGTTTTAAAAATATAATCACAGGCACTTCTATTATGAAGCGATTACATGTCTTTGTGACAAGTAGGACACATCTGGCACTTTTTGGGCACTTGTTAAAGTGCATTTATTTCCATAACATGTTTAACTATGTTCATGACTTTTTAAAACAGCTATATTCAAGTTTAGGGAAAGTAAATGGTAATAATTGGAAAACTTCAAAAAGATTTTGGCTCGTGATGATGCTATTGATTAGGGGTGAGCAACGGTTCGGTTCGGTTCAAACCGAACCGTATATATGAAAACCGAAATAATCGTAAGGCTTAATTGCTAATTGCTACCCTCAACTATCACACTTTTTCAAGTTGATACCCTAAACTTTTTTATGTAACAGATTGATACCTCAACTATTTTTTTTTTTCAACTTAATACCTAACATTTTAAAAAACCCCAAAATGCCCTTATCCTTTCCCTCCCTCCATCCCCTCCCCCACCCCCCCTGCTAGCTCCGGCCGAGGAGGGCGGCGCGGGTGGCGAGGACGAAGCCGGCACGGGGGTTCCTGGAGGCCGCGGGGCCGCCGGAGCCGTTGAAGCGGACGACGGCGAGGGAGAACGCGGCGGCGGCGTGGGAGCCCAGCGCCGCTCGCGCCATCAGAGCCGCGCCGGAGCTAGCAGAGGGGGGGGTGCAGGCGAGGGCGGCGGAGGGGGATGGTGCAGGCGAGGCGGGGCGGGGGGGGGGGGGGGGAGGGGGGGGTGCGGAGGGGAGAGGGGGGGGGTGGCCTGGAGTAGAGGGGGGGGGGGTGAGTGGTAGTTTTAAAATTTGGGTAAGGGCATTATTGTCCAAAAAATTATCTGGGTATCAAGTTGTTACAAAAAAAAGTTTAGGGTATCAACTTGAAAAGGCGTAATAGTTGAGGGTATCAAGTAGCAATTAAGCCTAATCGTAAACCGTACTTCTCAAAACCGAAAACCGAACCGTTTTTATAAAAACCGAACAAAACCGAACCGAATTAATTCGGTTCGGTTTTCGGTCGGTTCGGTTTCATGGACCAATGTGCCGGACCTTCAAATTTTTAGCAAAATATGCCTATTTAAATAACAATTTATTTTAAAAATATGGTATTATTGTATTAATGAATTATATATTACATAGTGTGAAAAATATCAGTATATATAGATTGAAGGTAGAGAGAGGGTGCTCAAAAAAGTACCGACAGAGAATAAGAGGAGAGTGCCCTCGGCTAAGGGTTACAAAACATTAGTATATGTAGATTGAGGATAGTTTGATAAATTATTAAATTTAAATCGGTTTTCGGTTCGGTTCGGTTA